>JANKOD010000001.1:23873771-23890489 GCA_026284645.1 Erythroxylum acuminatum | reverse complement strand
AGCAGATAATGTTGCCATGTCTCTAATGTCCTCACCAACGCATATAGCTCCTTGTCATAAGTTGAGTAGTTGAGTTGGGCTCCATTTAGCTTCTAGCTAAAATAAGCAACTGGTCTTTTTTCCTGTATCAAAATAGCACCTATACCAATCTCGGAAGCATCACATTCGATTTTAAAAGTTAATTCAAAATTAGGCAGCCTCAATAATGGTGCATTACTCAACTTATCCTTTAATAATGCAAATGCATTTTCTTACTCTTTTCCCCAAATAGACCCCTTATCTTTTTTCATGATTTCAGTCAATGGGGCAGCAATTGCACTAAAATCTTTGACAAATGTCTTATAGAAACTTGCCAAATCATGAAAACTCCTCACCTCACTAACATTCTTAGGTTTCAGCCATTCATGTATAGCCTTTACCTTTTCGCTATCTACTTCAATTCTTTTTGCACTCACCACATATCCCAAGAAAATGATGCCATCAATGCAAAATGTACATTTCTTCATGTTAGCATACAATTGAAATTTGCGCAACACATCAAACACATGTTTTAAATGAATGACATGTTTTTCAATAGATTTGCTACACACTACAATGTCATCAAAATAGACAACTACAAACTTGCCAATAAATTCTCGTAAAACATGATTCATTAAATGCATAAAGGTACTTAGTGCATTAGTTAAGCCAAATAGCATTACCAACCACTCATACAATCCATGTTTAGTTTTAAAGGCAGTTTTTCATTCATCATCTGGTTTCATTCTAATTTGGTGATAATCGCTCTTCAAATCAATTTTAGAAAAGATGTATGTGCCATGTAACTCATCCAACATATCATCAAGTCAAGGTATAGGATGTCGATATTTTACCGTTATTTTGTTGACAACTCTACAATCCACACACATACACCAACTTCCATCCTTCTTTGGTACCAACAAAACGGGTACTGCACATGGGCTTAAGCTCTCTCTTAAGTATGCTTTCTCCAAAAGTTCTTCCACTTGCTTTTGCAATTCTTTAGTATCCGCAGGATTGCTTTGATAGGCTGGTGTATTTGGTATGGCAGCCCCAGGAATGAGATCGACTTGATGTTCAATTCCTCGCAAAGGTGGTAAACCTTGAGCTAGATCATCGGGAAAGACATCGCTATATCCTGCAAAACATCAATCACAACACTAGGCAAAGTAGGGTCAAGATCGTTACTTGAAAAATAAGCCTCTTTGTACAAAAGTACAAACATTGGCATGTTTGTCATCAAAGCTCTCTTCACATCTCTCACTTTTGCATAGAAATTCACTTTTTTCTCTTCTTTTCTCTCATTGGCTTAATTATCTTCATTCTCTTTCTCTTTAGATTTGCCTTTTATTTTTCTCTCACTCTCCTTTTTCTCTTTCTGTTCTCTTTCTTTCTCATTTTCTTTTCTTTTTCGCTTAGCCTCTCTTTTTGCAAATTCATCATAGGATTTTTCAAGTTGCGTTTGCTCTTCAAAATTTTGTTTTGGTGTCAAAGGTAAAAGTGTATACCTTTTGCCCTCTTTCTCCACTACACTCCTATTCAAATACCCATCATGCAGTACTCTTCTATCCCATTGCCATGGTCTACCCAACAACATATGACTAGCTTGCATTGGAACCACATCACATGTAACTTCATTACTATACTTTCCAATTGTAAATGGCACCCTCACTTGTCTTTGGACTCTCACTTCCCCACTATTATTAAGGGTCTTGGAGTTCTACATTACTTACAGCTAACAAAAAGTTCTTATTCACAACAACTATATATAGCACACAGTTGCTACAAGCACAGGGCATGAAGTTAAGTGATAGAATCCATATAAAGAGAATGGGAAAGAAGAGAGATCCAACAACAGAACACAAAAAGAGGAAAAAAAAAATAAAAAACTTGTAGTGACAACCGAATTTCTCAGGATCAAGCAGGTGGGGGATGATGAGGAACTGGAACCAAGTACAAATTGTTTAATCTTGTAAGGTCTGCAGCTAGAAACTCTGACATGTCCAAAGTTTCTGCATTCACTCCATCGGGAAACTCCCAATCAAAATGGAAGAGCAAGCTTGCAAGTCCAAGCTCGATGACTCGCATACCAAATGTAATACCAGGACATATCCTCCTCCCAGCACCAAATGGAATAAACTGAAGATGAGCTCCTTTGTAATCAGTTGGATTGTCAATAAACCTCTCAGGTATAAACTTGTCAGGTTCAGTCCAGTGGTTTGGATCTCTTCCAAGCGCCCAAACGTTCACTATGACTTCACTTTTCTCAGGTATCTCATACCCATTAATCTCCAGTGGCTCTCCAGCTTCTCTTGGAACAAGTAAAGCACCAGGAGGATACATTCTCATGGTCTCTTTGATAATTAGGTTTACGTAGTCTAACTTGTCCAAGCCTGATTCATCAACTGTTTCTTTTCCTTTGAAAACTTGTCTCACCTCTTCTTGTGCCTTCTTCATCATACTTGGATTCCTCATCATTTCAGCCATTGCCCAATCTATAAGTGAAGAAGAGGACACTGTACCAGCAAGAAACATGTCCTGAAATTTGAATATCATTGAATAGCAATTAGGTATACGATTCAACTAGTGAAGTTAGTATTATTTATTAATCATAAGCAGAAGAGACAAAGTGGAGTTGGATTTTTTAAAAGTTGTATATTTTTATTTATCACCTATATTTTTAAAAATATTATGTATTCTCTCTAAATTCATTTATAAATATCTTAGAATTCTCTTTATCATACTTTGTTATATCATATTTTGTTATTTTATTTTCCATTCACATTTTGGAAATAATTATGAATAATTTAAGATTTTAAATAATAAAAGTTAAAAATAAATAATAAAATTAATGAAATATAACGTAAGAGAATTTTTTGATAATTATGAGTTGGAAGGAATATATAAGAATTTTATTATGAGCAAAACATTGGGAGCAAGTTCAGTTGAAAAAATTATTTTCATACTTGCAAAGATAATTGAAAAGGATTAAGAATAGTTCCCAGACAAATTAGTAACCAAAACAAAAACAAAGGGATGGAGGAGAGGAGACCTTACCATAATCACAGCTTTGACATTGTTTCTTGTTATGGGAATGTCGTTATCGGTTTTCTTCTGAAGATTCAGAAGCACATCCAAAAGAACTTCTGCTTCACCTTTCGAAGCAACTTTAACTTTTCTCTTTTGATAGTCACTCATTATCTCCTCCAGTATGCCATCCATTGCCTTGTGCAGACTCTCTAGTCTTGACATTACACCGGTGATTCGAGGAAGAAATTTGATGGATGGGAAGTAATCGGTGATCTTAAACCCTCCAAGCTCCGCTGCGAACTTGCGAAGAATTTCCATGAATCTGTCTTCCTGTTCCTTCTCTAACTTTCCAAGACTTGATATTGAAGAGATGTTAAGTGACAATGAAGCTGAATATGATGTTATGTTCACAGGTTTTCCATAACTAGCTGCAATTCCTTTAACCATGCTTCGAGCCTCATCTTGTCGGATTGGTCTGTAAGATTCCACCCGTTTGTTACTCAACAGCTCCGTTATGCAGAACTTTCGGATCTGTCTCCAGTAATCTCCAAAAGGGGCGTAGATAATATCAGTTGATTCGTACCAGACGACGTGCGCTGCGAGAACAAAGGGCCTTCGAGCCAGAGCTAAATCGTGAGTTCTCAGTACTTCTTTTGCAGCTTCAGGTGTAGAAATTATGATCTTGCAGATCTCGCCAACTTGAAGATGCATGACAGGACCATATTTCATGGCCAAGTCTCTCAGTTCACGGTGTGGGAGATTACCAACCTGGAGCATATTACCTATGATTGGCAGCTTCGGTGGACCTGGAGGCAGTTTCCTGGATTTTGATATTTTCAACAATTTCCATGCTATGAGTATGAACACAAAAGATGTGATAATAACGTATGGAGAGAAATGGTTCTGCTTCTCAGGATTCTCCATGATGATGAGAACTGCTCTTCCAAATGCAGAATTCTTAAGATTGGTGTGCTTATTATAGTTGATGCTAATAAGTCTTACAAACTCTTTCTCTGGCGACAAATTAAGTGGATCGATTTATTTTTTTTTCTGTGAATTTGGAGGTGGCCATGTGACAATTAATTAAAAGTGTACAATTCTATGCGGATAGACAGAGCTTTTTTTAAATTATATGAGATTTTTATAATAAAAGGTTAAAGGAGACTTGATGAGTGGTTTTTTTAATAAATCTATAAAGTTTTTTTATTTTTATTTTTTCTTACAAGATTTGTAATTAATAATTTGAAATTTCTGAATTTTAAATAATTAATTCTTATATTCTTCTAACTAAAAGTACATTAAAAATTCATTATTTATAATATAGTGTAAAAACATGTCTTTGTCTTTCCTAAATGATTATGTTACTGACGAAAACTTGTTTTGATACCATCTATAACCATTTAAGTCTATTCACTTTGATACATTTATAACTACTTAATTTATATTAAATCTATAAAATTTTAAAGTTTAAAGTTTAAATATCGAAAATAATTAATTAAAAGTTGGTTCAATTATTTTTAAATTATTTTATCTCTCGTATTCCTTTCCTACATACCCACCTGCAATGTCACATTCACATTAAATCCCAATATTCATTAATATTGGCTAACTAATCTTTAACATATGGACAAAATTCTATGTCCAAATTTTTAAGAAAAAAAACTAAAAACATATTTAGTTCATCACTTATGCGGCCCTGTGTTAGACCCCTAAGTTCGAGATAGTGGAATCGTGCAGGCATTGGCAAGCCTTGACCAGTGTTCGACACTTGGAACAACGAAATAAGGCAAAGACTTGCCAGGAGGTAAGGACGAGAAGGGACAATGTCAAGCGTTGGCATGCATTGGTGTGCATTGGCAGAAATCTTGGACGAGATGTAAGATTCGGATGCGAGACCAAAAGAAGGTCTGAGACGGACTTCGAATGGAAGATTAGTTGGATCACACGCATGATGGGAATATGAGAGAGTTCCAAGGTTACTTAGCAAGTAGATCAAGCATGGTGCGAGTTTTGGTAGAGTTTCGGACCTTGTACGAGCTGACTTAGCTAAGGCTAAGTTCTTGATGGGCTAAGGACTTAGTGTGTGCTCAAGTGGACAGATCATGGCTAATAGAGTTGGCATGGGTAAGCATTGGATCGAACCAGTGTGCTATTGACTTGGATGACTCGTCATCAACGGATAGAGATTAGGAGATCTTGGATGATGTGGCAGATAAGATCACCGTGGATGTACATCAGCTTTAAGAGATAAAGATCATATGAAAAGATCATCTGAAGATAGAGGAGATCTACGTAGATATGGATAATCATTCCTAAATAATGTAATCTTTTATCTTGTTATTGTGATGTTGCTTAATCTTATTAGATAGAGTCCTAATCGGATGAGGACGTCATCTATTGGTAAGTTTAATATAATTTGATAAGAATAAGATTGTGATATTAGCTAATATAGTTCTATTAAGATTCTAACTTATTCATCTACAGATGCTTATAAATAACTCATTTGAGCCTTACTCTCAAAATCAAGAGGAGAGTGTTGTTAGACACAGAGATTGATAGAGTATTCCTTTGCATATTTTAAGGGAAGTAATAAAGGTTGGCTTTTAGCTGTATCTCTTTCTTGTTCTTGTTGTTGCCTTTACTATTCTAGTGGTTCTGTAAATTTCTTGCGAGTGTGAGAGTTAAACAGTGCGAGGGTCATGAGGCGTTCGAGAACTCGATAGTTGGTCGACAATCGCATGGGAAGGATGAGTCTTACTTAGAGGAACCTAAGTAAGATTATCGTGCAAAAGAGTAGGCGCGTCTTGCAGATAAGTTCAGTGCTGAAGGAAAACCTTTGTAACAGCTGGTATCAGAGCCCTAAGTTCGATATGACGGGAGGCAGCAATTTGACAGAACGTGTCAACCGAGTGGAGGCACTCATTGGGCTGATTCCTCAAAGGGAGGAAGAGGTGACTTCTTACAATACTCGATTCGAGATGTTGGAGGCGCGAATCCAACAGTTGCAACATCAAATAGCGGAGTTGATGAAGGCACAAGAGGAGTCTAGGTTCGAGGTGGCGATCCCAAGGCGTGCCATTGCAACGCAGGATATTGGGCGTGCTGAAAGCACTTTGGTGAAGGTGCGAGAACCACAGGTTTTCGACGGCAAGCAGAGTGCCAAGGAGCTCGAAAATTCATTGTGGGATATGGAGCAATACTTTGCAGCAGCAAAGGTTTCCAACTCAGAGAAGGTGTCAATCACGACTTCTTATTTGGTGGAGGATGTAAAGTTGTGGTGGAAAACAAGAACTTCCAACGACATTAGTACTGGGTGACCTCTTATCAACACTTGGAAGAAGATGAAAAAGGGGCTAACGAATCAGTTCCTCCCCAATAACACTTCATGGCTTTTGAGGGAAGCTTTGAAGAGGTTGAAGCAAGATGACTTAGTGTGGGAGTATGTAAAAAAATTCACATCTTTGATGTTGGACGTGTGGAACATGTCAAAAGAGGACAAGTTGTTTAACTGTATAAGCGGCTTGTAAGGTTGGGTACAAATGGAGCTTCGGAAGCAGAACCTGAAGGACCTCCCAAGCATGATAGCGGCTGCAGATGCCTTAGTGGATCTCCAAATGCCACCACCGATTCGAACTAGTTACAAGGTCAAGAAGAATGGTGAGACACGAAATGGCTTGGAGAAAGGCAAGGAGAAGGTAGGCGAATCTTTTCAAGGTAAGAAACAAACAAAATGAGATATTGCTTATTTCATTTGTGAAGGGCCGCATTTTGCTCGAGAATGCCCAAGACAGAAGGCGGGTCAGGAGCAAGTAAATTATATGGTGAGGAGGACTCGACAAAAGAAGTCTACCTTAACAGTTTTGTGGTATAGGGCACAATGGGCCTTGAGAAGGAGCATCTAAACAAAAGCAAGGAGACATTTGAGGGAGAGGGAACATGGTACGTGGGATATGTGTCGATAGCTAAGGAGTCTTCGAGGAAACTACACATAGAAGAGTGTCCACAAATTATTTCGACGAGGGCGTCGATTTCTTCTGGGGGAGGTAATTTGTTAGACCTTTAAGTTCAAGATAGCAGAATCGTGCGCGTATTGGCAAGCCTTGACCAGTGTTCGACACTTGAACAACGAAACAAGACAAAGACTTGCGAGGAGACAAGGACGAGAAGGGGCAATGTCAAGCATTGGTGTGCATTGGCGAAAATCTTAGACGAGATGTAAGATTCGAATGCGAGACCAAAAGAAAGCTTGAGGCGGACTTCGAATGGAAGGTTAGCTGGATCACACGCATGATGGGAAGAGTTCCAAGGTTACTTGGCAAGTAGATCAAGCATAATGCGAGTTTTGGTAGAGTTTTGGACCTTGTATGAGCTGACTTGGCTAAGGTTAAGTTCTTGATGGACTATGGACTTTGTGTGTGCTTAAGTGAACGGACCATGGCTAATGGAGTTGGCATGAGTAAGCATTGGATCGAACCAATGTGCTATTGGCTTGGATGACTCATCTTAACGGATAGAGATGGGGAGATCTTGGATGATGTAGCGGATAAGATCACCGTGGATAGATATCAGCTTTAAGAGATAAAGATCATGTGGAAGGATTATCTTAAGATAGAGGAGATCTTCGTAGATATGGATAATCATTCATAGATAATGTAATCTTTTATCTTGTTATTGTGATGTTGTTTAATCCTATTAGATAGAGTCCTAATTGGATGGGAATGTCATATATTGGTTAGTTTGATGTAATCTGATAAGGATAAGATTGTGATCTTAGCTAGTAGAATTCTATTAAGATTCTCACTTAATCATCTAGAGATGCCTATAAATAGCTCATTTGAGCCTTGCCCTCAAAATCAAGAGGAGAGTATTGTGAGACACAGAGATTGAGAGAGTATTCCTTTGTATACTTTAAGGGAAGTAATGAAGGTTAGCTTTTAGCTATATCTCTTTCTTGGTCTTGTTGTTGTCTTTATTGTTCTAGTGCTTCCATAATTTTTTTGCGAGTGTGAGAGTTAAACACTACGAGGATCGTGAGGCATTCGAGAACTCTATAGTTGGTTGACGATCGCGTAGAAAGGCTGAGTCTTGCTTAGAGGGACATAAGTATGATTGTTGTGCAAAGAAGTAGACGTGTCTTGTGGATAAGTTTAGTTTCGAAAGAAAATCTTTGTAACACCTCGCACTTAGAGCATTTTAAGGTGAATTTAGATCGTAGAGCTTGAACTGTGCTTCGCGGTTTATGTGCATGATTGATTGTATTTGTATTTTGGCTACATTGTAACAAGGATCAAGAGATGACAGTGGCCAAAGATCTTTCTGAGGCTTATGTTTATAAATTTTATATCTGAGAGGAGATGATCCCAGAATGGACGTGAGGTGCGTAATTTGTTACAAAAGCTAAGAATAACGTTGTGACGTCGACATTGGTGTCTGATTTTACGTTAGAAAAGTGGGAGAGAAGATGATGATTTATAAACTAAAACTTGTAATTTTGTAAAATTGTAAATAGAATTAATATTGATTTAATACTGACTTGAACTTTTACGGATAATTTTTATTAATATGATGTTAGGTTAAAAATGAACAAATATATGTTAGCAGGTGTACAACTAATGTCTTAAAAATTGGATAAGAAATTTAATCAGTAAAATAAAAAATTTAAGATTTAAAATGTTTAATAATTATTAAAAAAATTAAAAATGATTAAAAATGATTTTATTATCTAATTTAAAGAAGACTTTTGTATAAAGATTAATTGAATTATTTTGATTTATAAAAATTGATCAATTTATGAAACCAACCTATTAATTAATAAATTAATTAGTTTTTAATAATAAAAAATATTAAAATAAATCAAATTAAAAAATAAAAAATTGAATTAAAATATCAATTAGATCAAAAAAATTTCAGTTAAATGGACGGAACATGATTTCCACTACTAGAAGTGACGTTGACAGAAGGGTTCTAAGCAATAAGCGAATTGTAATGGACTTTAAGTCGAAGTGATATAGAAATAAACTCGTGTTACATAAAAAATGAGAAAAAAAATGTACATATATAGATTGGGATTTGATGAAAATATAAAAATTTTGAGCAAGAGAAATTGTCATGTTACATATAAAATGTAGGTGTCATATAGACACTGTGTCAACTGTCATGTTTCCACAACTTCACTGGATCACTTTGTAAAGATTTCTTTTTTGTTAAGATGGATAAAGACAAGGAGAGCTAATGCCTAAAACAAGTATCAGGAGAGCATCATTTTGTAAATACCGGTGAAAGCATGATAGTAGAGTCTCCTAAATATGCCAACGATGCAATGAAAAGGATACATATTTTGCTAATAAATCAGTGCTCTGATCCTCTTTCTTGAAGATACGAAGAAGAGAAGAATCTCAATCCAACGTCATCAATGACAGCAAACTTGCGAGTGGGAACAATCACTTTGTAAAGATAACATTAGAAAAGATCGTGTCTCGAGCATTGTTCCTTATTCTATCGAAAACCTCCAAAAGTGGAAAGATAAGAGATCTCTCTCCTCTACGTGGAAGAACATTAGCCAGAATTAAATCATTAATTACTCAAAAATAATTTATTTTTTTATGCACACATATTATTGAGGTAGAGAATAAGTTGGAGGTTTGCAAATCTTTAAAATAAAAAAAAAAGCATAGTTAATGCTTTGATAGTTCATATTTTTCTAAATGAATTTATATTTTAAATCAGCTTCTCTGTGTAATAATTATTTTTGATAGTGATAAAAGATTTTTTTGGCATTTGATTGTAGATCACGCCAAAATGGATATGATAAATAAACAAAAGCTAATTTAAGTTATCGACAAAACTCATAAAAGCTATAAATAAAATTTTAGTAATTACAGCTCTTCAAAAAAAAAATAGTAATTACAAACTTGATTGGTTTTTAATTCAGATTTTCTACTTAATATTTTTACGATTTAAATTATTCTATACAATAACGTTTCAAGGTCGTGTTCATTATTACACAATTAAAATTATGTCTAATTTGAATATATTAAATATGAAAACAATAAAAATTATATTGTAAAATCATAACTTTTATTTTAAAACATGTATATCAATTTAAATTAAGATTTACTCTGAACGATACTTTTTACGTAATAGTTTTGTATTTGATAAAGCATAAACATGTCTTCACATTTTCTAAGAAATAATATTAATAAACGTTCTTAGGACATTAAAAAATTTTGAATTTGAATTTAATAACTTAATTAAAAACAATTTAATTAGTTAATTTTAAATTATTAAACTCAAATTTAGTATCAGAGTATATATAATAGAATTACCTCGGACATTATTTGACAAAAACATTTGAACCACTGATGTCTGTATCACAAATTAATTCAATTGGAGCTACTTCAAATGATTCCTCTAGTGGACAAAAGGTTGTACGTCTACTTTAATTTGCTTTCAAAGAAAAGGAAAGATTTATTTTATTCTTTGGTTTTAGCTACATAAAAGTTGAGATATCAACATCCTGTAAATTGTTGCTCATCGAGAGAAAATTGTTACTTAATTACCCAAAATTGTTGCTTGTCAAGAAGAACATAGAAAAGACATTTCTTTATCATTTAATTATGAATTCGATGGACCCTTTGAAAACTAATTCATGTATCCTCAAAGTGTGACATAGATAGAACCAGAACCGGTTATGGGCATTATTTATGTGGCGATATGAAAATAAATACAAACAACTTGCAACTTTCACACACACACACACACGTATATATATTTTATATACTACAAAGTTTTGATTGACTAAAAATTTTAGTGTAATTCAATGATATTTCTTTTAGAATTTAGCATTTTATTTGGAAGTTACCATGTCTTATTATAGTATACATTACTCCAATGTTTTATTCCAGTCTTATTTACTAACTTCTTAACTAGAACCAGATTTACCAATTTGATAGGAAAAAAAAAAGATTATTGTAAAGAATATCATTAGGTGAGGTTTCAATATGCCTTTTTGCTAAGGAAATATATATCATATATAAATATAGTGTTAAGATACATGTTATTATCTTATTATTATTTTTGATATTATTTGATAATTGGACTTTTAAGATAATGTTGATTTGGTTCAAACTCTAAACTAAATGGGATAAAATATTTTTTGGATTTGATTGGTCAATGATAGCTAGACCATGGCTTTTCGTGTGATAAAACGATACTTCTTGTTTAACTTGGATTCTTGGATAATGGTTTAAAGATGATAGAACTCTATCTTGAATTGATGTGTGTGAAGATCACGTTTTGTGTGGGTTGAAGTGTATCGTGGGAAATCTAAAGATCAGCTTTGAGATTCTTAATAAAGTTGGATGTCTTTAGTGATTAAAACAAAAAAAAACATATGTCTGATGGGTGTATGTGTGAAGCTGTAAACTTCTTTGTGAATTCTTTTTGAGCGTGACTTTAGATGGGCTTAATTGTGAATTAATTTTGGGTGTGTTGAATGAAGTATTCTACTAAGTGAAGGCTTCTTTGTGAAGAGGTGATCCAACTTACATATGTGTCTACGGTAGTCTTCTATAGTTGTTCTCTTTTGATTATTGCTAAAAAATCCATTATTGCCATAAAAGAGATTATTGCCGTAAAGGTTGGGAGGTGACTAACTTCCAATTGAGTTCTTCATACTACCTAAGTCTTTATTCTTGAATGGGGTTATCTCATGTTGGCTACGGTTATTGATGGTATGAGACGCAGTTGATTGTGAGTGGGTGCTGTGTTTTTGTAGTTAATTGTATGATTTTCTACAGCTAGTTTGGTGATTGTCCAGTGTTAGGTTAGTAGCTATTGTGTGTGATTTTTGCAGTTGATTTTACATTGATAATTAATTCAGCCGCAATTGGACGGTTCTCCTTTGTCATAGCGTACTGGGAAGGCAATCGATGCGCCGCTTGCCACTTTTGCAGTCAATTTTGATTTGGGGGTTACCACTTTTGTAAATGCGCCCTTTGGGTGCCTTTCGATTCTCCTCGAGAATATGGCGGGGCCTCATCACCCCGCAGTATTATGTAACTGTTTGTTCTACTTTCCTTTCAATGCCAAAAAAAAAAAAATTGTGAAAATTTTTACAAGACAATTGCTAATGAGGATTGGTATTTGATATCATCAAAATCAATTCGAACAAATCTTGAGACAAATTATATGATATCAAAGTTAAAGGTTACACTATGATCTATTCCTTAATTTTAAATATTTGTTAATTTATAAAAATTAAAAAATTTATTTTTATATTTTATTGTCTCTAATCCTAAAAAAGTTATAAGAAATGTTATAATTATAACAATGTTATTTGATAAAACTTGAATTACGAAAAAAAATTATCGATGCTCAATCTCCAATTATATAAAATCTAGATAAGCAATATATGTTAACAATATTTATACCTTTTAATAGGCAATATACTTTTCCCTTTTTCTTTTTATTTTTTATTTCCTTTAAGGAGCTCTATGATTTCCCAATTTGTGCTTAAACGAATGACCAGAAGAGAGTCATTTTGTTCCATTCTCAAGTTGGATTTTTTCATATAAGGACAAAGCTATCTTCGTCACAGTTGATGTATCGTTGATTGACAGCACGTTGTTTCTTTGTCAATAAACTTGTACAGTTTGGCATCGACAAGTTTTGGAAATTTGTTTCCCTAATCTTAGAGATCTTTCTTGTTGCTTTCTATGGGAAAATCTCCACCCGTGAAGAGCCTTTCATATGGAAACAGAAAACAGAGAAAACAAAATCTAGGGTTTGTCATTATTATATCTAATTATTTGTTTGATACATGATAAAATCCTAGCAAGTCATTTTTTAAAAGTTTGGCGTCATATTATATTATATTTCAATTTTAATAAAATCTAAATTATTTATAATATCCTAAATTATAAACAAAATATCAAGTATATTTCACTCTTCATCATAATATTGTTAGTGACAGAACTTGATTGAGTTGTGATGTAATACAACACATTGAAGATTATATGTATAGTCTTTTTATTGCATAATTCAACATAGTTAAGCTTGTTACTAACATAATAAGATACATACATATTTATTTATAGATTATGGTATATAATGCTATAAGATAAAAGTTGAGATGTATCTTGTAGTTCATGATTTTCAAAATCCATTAATAGGTACTTGAAGTCACTAAGAACGTTGATATTAAAATATATAAATATGTTAGATATTTTTCTCTTAGTTTATTTATGATTATTTCTTTCTTGTGTGTAACTTTTCTTCTTCAATCAATTCATTACATTGAAGATTTACCTGAAACTGCTGAAACATACCATTCGGTATTGTACTGTGTATGCTTCAGCAGATTCAGCATAGACCATGTTAGCTAGAGATCTTTTCCAACAATAAGTGTATATTCGCAAGTTCACATCCAGTACAGGAAATTTCATCATGAACAAGTAAAATTAAAGTTTTTATTACACAAAACATTCCCAGAAGCACATAACCAGTTTATCTGGTACGAACTTAGAACACATGAACAATGTAGGAGGCAGTGTTACGTACTATGATGGAACAGGCAGGGGAAGATAGGAAGTTGGGATGAGGAATAGATTATTCTTTCTAACAAGGTCACCACTCCAGGATTCTGTCATGTCTAAATCTGCAGGTTTCACTCCATCAGCGATTTCCCAGTCAAAATGGTATAATAAACTTGCGAGTCCTAGCTCAACGACGGCCAGACCAAATGAAATTCCAGGGCACATCCTCCTACCAGCACCAAAAGGAATATACTCGTAATGGGTTCCCTTGTAATCGATGGAGTTATCAGCAAATCTCTCAGGATAAAAGGTTTCAGCGTCTTTCCAGTAGTTTGGATCTCTATTAATTGCCCAAGCATTCACAAGTACTGTGCTTTTCCTTGGTATCTCGTAGCCATCAATCTCAGTCTTCTCACCAGCTAATCTTGGAACAAGAATAGCACCAGGAGGATACATTCTTAGTGTTTCTTTGATCACTAGGTTTAAGTAGTTTAACATGTGCAAGTTCGTTTCATCAATGGCTTCTTTTCCCTTGTAAACCTCTCTAACTTCTGCTTGTGCCTTTCTCAGTATTCTTGGATTCTTCATCATCTCAGACATAGCCCATTCTATAACTGCAGAAGACGTTGATGTCCCAGCAATAAACATATCCTGTTACAAATGGAGTTTTAACATTCATTTCACCATTTAATGGTTTCTTGAGAAGTATGGTAACACATAGATTACGTTCAGGATAAAGAGATCTTTACCATGATTACTGCTTTGACGTTGTTTCTTGTAATGGGAAAGTCGAGTTGGCCCCGTTCTTGGAGATTCAGAAGCACATCAAGAAGTAATTCTGCTTCAGTTTGTGAAGAATCTGCTGCGTCGGCTTTTCTCTTTTGATGGTCACTCATGATGTTCTCAAGTGTTGTGTCTAGTTCCCGATGCAGCTTCTCAAGCCTAGACCTTTCACCTGAGATCAACCCAAGTATTTTAATGGACGGAAACAAATCGGAAAAGCTGAAACCTCCGAGCTCCTCCGCAAATTTATGAATATGTTCCATGAATTCAGCTTCCTGTTTCGTGTCTATCTTGCCCAAAGACGACCTTGAGGTGATGTTAAGCGAGAAAGAAGATATGATTTTGCTTAAGTTGACAGACGATCCAACACTACCTGCAATTGTTTTAATCATGTTCAAGCTCTCATCTGCTCGGATTTGTCTGTAAGATTGGACACGTTTTGCACCCAATAGCTCGGTTATACAAAACTTTCGCAGCTGTCTCCAGTAATCTCCATAGGGAGCATATATAATATCAGTAGATTCATACCAAATGATATGAGCTGCGAGGATAAAGGGTCTTCCAGCGAAGAGCATATCATGAGTTTTCAGCACAATTTTGGCAGTGTCAGGGGAAGAAATCACGACACTGGAAATTTCTCCAAGCTTAATATGCATGACGGGCCCATATTTCTTGGCCAAGTCTCTCATGGTACGGTGGGGAAGCGCACCGACGTTGAGCAGGTTTCCGATTATGGGCAGCTTCCATGGCCCTGGCGGTAGGTTTCCTGATGTTCTTGTCAGTATTTTCCATAATATGAAGATGAAGAGAAGAGAAGCAATAGTTGTGTACAAGGAAAAGAATGGAGATTCTGAGTTCTGCATGGTGGAATGAGCATAGAATGGCTTTTTCACTTGATGTCTACAATTCCTACGTCTTAATATAAGGTTGCTTGCCATAAAATTTTGTTAATTTTTTGTCTTCAATCCTTAGAAGACAAGAGTAAAAGCAGGAAGATATTAATAAAATACACACTGGTATGTGAGGAAATTTTTAAAAATAATTTTGAAAATTTTCAATTTTTTTTAATCTTAATTTTTAAAAGTTAAAAGCTAATAATAAAATAAATAGGGTATAACTACTATAAATATAATAATCAATTATTATTATCAAATTTAAATTTATAATTTATAATAAATTATAATAAATTATTAATATAATTTAAATTTAATTAATTTGATATAAATTTAAAAGCTGAATTAGTTCCTCGTGCTATATGTTGTATATATTTTATTATTTTTTAATCAAATTTTACTATAAGAGATTTTTTATATAATATAAAACTTCAACAGACTTTTTTTTTGACAATTTTAAATATTAGAAAGTTTATTTAAAGTTTCGTACCATAAAACTAGAATATGTTTTATTTTTTTATTTCATTCTACTTTCAAAATTTTAATTTTAATTTTAATTTTAATTTTTGGAATTTAAAAATTGTCAATATAATATAAATATTAAACGTTAAAATTTTAAAATATAAAGATTAAAAATAAAAACTCAAATAATAAAATGTTTTTATTGTATTTATTCCTAATTTTTATGATTAAATTATTCATTTTCTTATTCTAAGTTTATAATTTCAATTCTGAATGAATTTTAAAAAGAGAAATTACAATTCTATTTAATTTTTTAATAACTATTGTATAAAATAACGAACACAAATTACAGAATGCTTAATATCTTACTTACTCTCTGCCAAAAGGAATTTTCTGATGCATGTCCTTAAATTTTGTTTGGTATTATAGAAAAATGTGAAAGCTCCAACAAAGCTTAAACACTATCAAGGCAACAATACATTTTAGTAATGGGAGGCAATCGAACGGCCTGGCCCTAATGTCCGATCAGACTTGAGGTAGCAGGTTTGAGCTCGAGCCAATCCCGACTAGGCTTGACCAAAATTTTTAATTATAAATATAAAATAATGTCGCTTTCAGTACAACAATATCATTTTGCTTTAAAGGGCTCGGGTCAACAAATTGGTCTGAATTACCATTTCTACCGATTTTACGAAGGATTTGGTACCAGATTGAATTTTAATACGGTATTATATTGATACCAATTAATATCGAGTATTGTTTTAGGTTTTTTCTAATTTATAAAATATTCTTTAAATTTTTTTAAAAATTATAAAATATTTTATTGTAATATTATATAGTTATACTGGATTTTAACTCTGTCTTTAAAAATTATAATAAAAAATAATAATCACAATTTAATTTAATTTATAAAATTAATTTAATAATTATTAATAAATATAATTATATTTAAAAATATTTTTAAAATATATAAATTTCAAATAAATTTTGATTTAAT
>JANKOD010000001.1:23836757-23851048 GCA_026284645.1 Erythroxylum acuminatum | reverse complement strand
CAAGCAATCGATAACAAATAAACCATAACTACTAAGGTAGAGTTACCTAACTAAACATGAAAATTCTACTTTAGTATGTGTTTGGTGACATAGAGCATATGTCATAAACCTTTAAACCCCTAGGTATCCTTAACAGAGGAGTTATAGTTCCTAAGAGATTCCTTTAGTGCTACCTATAACATTGACCTAAACTCTTTAATTAACTTCATAACTAATACCATAAAACATACAAATTTTTAAGTCTCAACTGTATTGCAAAATTTTAAACATATAATATTTCTTGCGTAATCACAGTATAAACAAGATAAAGTAAATACTATTCTATTTTCTTCACTAAGTTCAAATACTTTAATTAACGTATCCTCGTAAGATACCACTCGTTCACGCAAGTTTTTGAAACGTGAGAAAGGAGCTCTCTTCATCTTTTTATGAAAGTAAAATTACCATAAGTTTGAAAATAATATAATATCCACTACCTAAATAGATATATGTACAAGCAAAAATCAAAAGTACTTCGAAGAGGATTATAATGGGGCCTAAGGTTTAAGTTGGCTAACCAAGAAAATGATATAAGAGAAATAAGAATATTCAAACAGGATTATAATGGGGCCTAAGGTTTAAGTTGGCTAACCAAGAAAAGGATATAAGAGAAATAAAAATATTCACAATTAGTAGAGCAATAACAAATAAATCAGAAAAACATTAGTCCACTCTCGATTAAGTCTTCACCTTCTTTCAACCGCCTCTTTTCCTTCATTCTTTTTAAACAAAAGAGTTCATGTCAATCAATTTTCAACTGTTTATTTTCTTTTTTTCACATTTTTACTTTTTAACCATTTTTGAATTACAACCAAGCTCCCATTTTTACATTGCTTCTTTTATACATTTTTTCATTTTTCCTGTACTTATTCCATTGCATCTCATTTGTAAAACGTCAAAAGACAAGTAAAAACTCTACTAATTAAGAATTAAAGAGTAAATACTTACTTTTCTTTTTAGGCTTAAGGTTATTTGTGAAAAATTACAAAGAAAGAGCTTGACTTTTAAATTAGGCTAAAAAGGACACACTAATATATTAATGTATAAAAGGGCTACAATTTGGCTTAAATTCAAATCCTATGTGACTTTATCATTTTTAAAGTTTGTATGTATCTTATATGTAATCTCAAAAAGATGAAATTCAAGTTCTATAAATTTATAATTAAAGATTCTATAAATTCATAATTAAAGAAAGTATCCACATAAGAAAGGAAAATTTTCATGAATGCTTAAATTCTTATAGGATCACTCGTGTCCTCTACTTAACAAAATCGGTTTCATATTATTCACGAAGTCAAGATATGCATTTATGAATTTAACTTTTAAACTCAATCTTAAAGAAAGTGGAGGGTACACAACGGGGAAAGTTACCTCTTTCATAGAAATAACTAATCAGTTTTGGAAAAATTGTTAAGTCTAAACTTAAATCTAAATCTAATCATGCTCAAACAATCAAAGCCCAAACCTAGGGTCTATACTTGCTCAATTCATATCTAATCACTATCCTCAAGCGAGAAGGAGAGTCATTGAAGTTGCATCCTCGTAATCGCAGCATAACTCGTATTCTATAGTTCAGACCTTTGATATGAAGCTAACCTAGTTCATATTACATGAATGGATGAGAATAAATCAACTGGTATATCTTCCCTTACAGACCAGAAGAAAACTGTTAACATTTGCAAGATACACCATCTGAAGCTAAATTTAGGTTGAAGAGGCACTGATGCTCTAGGAAAAGTTATAATTCTCCGAGGTTATTATACTACTAGATTCAACAGCTGCAGTGGACATGATAGTGGTACTACTGTCTAATCCAGTTCGAGTGAAAGAGCCCAACTCATTGTCTCTAATCACACTAGTGCCCTATTCAGAATCCGGACTCAAACGTTTAATTGCAACAATCTTTTCTCCTCCATCAATCTCTCCTTTGAAAACTTTGCCAAATCCTCCTTTACCAATAACCAACTCATCATCGAAATTGTTAGTTGCAGCTCTTATCTCAGAGAGTGAAAAGTGTTGGCACAGTTCTGCTGGCAATGCAGAAGCTTCAGACTTCGTGGACTTCCCTTTGTAGAAGTTCAACCAACAACAAGTCAACGATTCACGACGAGAATCCCAGTGCTTCCCCTTTCTTTGATTTCTTCTAGTAACAATCCAGCAACTCAACAGTGGAATTACTATCAACAGAACTGGTGCACCAGCACAAATCACGATGATGAGCGTTTTACTGTTACTGGACTTGTTACCTGGCTGTGGTGGCGGTTGAATCAATGATACTGGCGGCGGCGGAGGGCTGTCAGGATTTTCTCCATTGAGCTCATTAAGAGAGTTGCTCAACTTGAAAACCTCCAAACCATTCAAGATAACATCATCATAAACACTGGAGGCGTTAGGTTTTAAAGATATGAGAAGCTGGTAAATTTCTGATTTTGCTTGTTCAGGCCCTGTCACTATGTAATCCTTGTAGATTGGAATCATTTGGCCACCACTCGATTCCAGAATGTCAAAACCTGCTTCAACTATTTCATCGTTCATAGAAATGACGATTAACCGGTCTCCAGGCTTCGTCACTCGAAGATCGATTTCACAGAAGTGAAGCCTCACCAGGAACTTGTATCCCTGATCAAGTATTACTTCCCATGTCAGGTTCTCCAGTTTACTCGATCCGATCGATCGAGCCGTCTGGTAGACTTTATCCGGTGCGGTGTATGCTTGTACTTTGGAATAATTAACAGAAGCATTTGCAGATATAGTTTTAGGTAGAGGAGCTTCTGGTGGATAGAAATAAATTACATCGCCTTCCCATACTCGATACATTCCAGTATCATCACTAGGAAGAAGAGACCCGCTATAACCTATATTAACTCTACATTGAGTCTCAAGTGCAGTGTCATTTGTAATATGGAACTGTTCCTTTTCTCCGACTACAGTGATTCCTGAACTGTTTGGATTGGAGTAGTGAAGGTAGGTGGGCATCGACACAATCTCTATGGCGTTAACGAAAGCATATGCATCATTCGAATCCTCAAAGAACGGAGAGAACGAGATGTTCAGCTTCTGGTTCTCTTGGACGAATATATTGTATTCGTTACAGAATGTATCAGTCACCCAATCTTCAGCATAAAGAAAGGCACTGAAGTTCCTGAGCAAAGTGTAAATTCCCGCTGTGACGTCCATGAAACCTTTGGTTTCTGAGAAATTCTTGTTGGAGCTTTGGTATGTAGTAGGGAAGAAGTATAAACGCACGAACTTGGGACCGGGAGTGAGATTGAAGTTGTAGGTGAATTGGGAGTGAGAGACACGAGCGTGTTTGTAAGGAAAAACATACATTGATGTGGTTGGTTGCTTATCTGTAGTAGCAACCATTGATTTGTTGACAGAGAAAGACTCCAGAGGACTATATTCGGAGTTAATGTCTCCAATCCACTGTCGACCATCATCAGTTCCGTCCCCTGAGGTGCCACAGCTGAGAAATATGCGCTCAGTTGGGGTGTATACAGACTCTGAGATAACAAGTGGCATTTCATGAATCAGTAAAGTACAAGCAAACAACAGGAAGCCTATCTTGAAAACCAGAAGAAAATCCATGGAGGTGGCAAGCATTAGATGAAGTGAATGGAAAGAAGAAACAGAGCACTTATGGACTGCAATAATTGGAAACTTAAAGTCTTTGCTTTGAGTCATCCAGTGGAAGACCTCCGTGCTCAGTTCCCACCACGCAATGGTGATATGGCGTCCGAAGACTTTTCTTCGAAGCAACGTGTGCTTAGTTTCTTAGGTCACTGCCAACGCGTCCATCAATGAATATTCACGCAAGTTACACGAGTAATAGCATATACCTCTATGGTCCTATTAGTCAACACGTTTGTCAAAAATTGTTAAAGTACTTTATTATTTAATGATCAGGAATAAAAAAAACAGACAGACTGAAAAAATTAAAAGGATTAAAAAATACAGACAGACTGAAAAAATTAAAAAATTCTTTAATTCCATAATAACTATAGGTCAAGTTTGTCGGAAATCAAAAAATAATCCAATTCAAGTCTATTTATTTCATTTATATATTTTACGCTAACCAACTTTGAATAATACTAAAATATGATAAATTAGCTATAGATTAACATAAAATAAATGTAAATGACTCTAAATTAAGTCCTAAACATATATGAAAATATGAGTGTATCACGGACTGAAAAATTTTAAAAATTCTTTAATCTCAAAATTAAAAAAAAACTCTTTATAATTTTTAATTTTTAAAATTACTAATCTTAAACAGACAAAACAGAAGAAAAAGAATTCCTAATTATAATAGTCTCTTAGCTAAGCTTAAAGGTAGAAGAAGCATCTCCAGAAGTTCCACAAGACTAGTGTAAATGTCGATTATGGTGGGGGACGTGGGAGCCAAAGGTGATAAGAATCATAATTAGGTAGTGTGTCAGATGCCTATCTCCTTAGAAAAAGAAGGGAGTCACAAATAAGAAAGCAACATCCAACTCTCCTTTTCGGCTTTTCTCTTAGCTTTTCTTTCATCCAATCAAACATTTAGCATGCGTGTTTCAAAATGATTTGTAATCTTTTAAATTATTATTTTTTCGAAATTTCAAAAAATTAATTTTTATTTAAAAATAAAATGCATATGATATGAACAATATATATGTATCAAGATGAAGATTTTCTTAAAATTAGATATTACGAAGAATCCTTTTAATATTTTCTAAAAATAAATTAAATCGCATGAAAATTTCATATCTTTAATTTGATTAAGGAACTAACTATTTACTACATCGAAACATAGAGAAAAAATAGTCATATTGGAAATTTAAATTTAAATTCGATCAGATTTAAATAACTAAACTTGAAATCAAACAAAAATCTAATCAAATCAACTTTAATCCCTTTATATTTTTTTACCATGCCTAATGCACACTCTTCCACAAGTTGTATTCGAGTGTTTTAGGACCACATCGTATTATTGAACTGGTTTAGTATGCACCTTGAGCACTTGCATCTTGTTATTCTTAAATCTTATTTTGGCGGTTCAAAGGAATCATTTGTCTTCCAAACATGCAATCACAATTGTACTTGTAATAGACGTGGATTCATATTAGTTATATAGTTTAGATATTTGATATGAAGCTAACCGAGTTCATATTACAGGAATGGATAGGAGTAAATCAGCTGGTTTGTCTTCCCTTATAGACAAGAAGAAAACTTAACAGTTAAAATTTGCAAGACACTTGTAAGAGAATAAGCTACTGATAAGAATAAAATTATAAGGGAGCTTTTAACAAACTAAGTGGTAGGCATGTAATTAAACTGGAAAAACTTCACAGCATTCATCCACATCCACGAACCAACCTTTTATACATTAGAGAATGTAATAAATAATGAGAACATAATGTCCCACTACAACCTAATAACAACCCACTAATCACAACTAACAACCCACTAATCACAACTAACAACCCACTAACTAGTTACCAACTAACACAAGTTAATCTCCTAAAAATCTGCTACCACGACTCAAACAATGATCACACATTTCTACATTAATCTCTAACACTCTACCTTAATGTAGAAATCGTTAACAGTTAACATATCTCTCAAAATTTTCTTTAATGGTAATGGCTTGGTAAGTAAATTTGCAACCTGATCATTGGAATTACAAGACTCCATCTTATTTCTCCTTTTGTAACCAGCTCTCTTATAAAGTGATAACGAGTATCTATGTGCCTAGTTCTACTGTGATAAACTAGATTTTTCATCATTGCAGTAGTTGATTGATTATCACAATAGATTGTAGTTGCCTTTGCTTGAGCTTGACAAACTGATCCTGTAACAACCATATCTTCAGCCTCTGAAGATGACAGACTGGTAGATGGCTGTTTCTTCAAACTTTATAAAATACCGGGACATGATCCTCTGTCCCGTTTTTTATGTACCAACCTTGGACCCATCTGAGTGGTAAAATACCACCCTTGCCTATAGTGAACATATAACTTGTAGCACTCTTTCGATCTTCAATGTAGCCCCCAAAATTACTATTTGAGAAACCATACAATCTGAAATTGTTTGTGCGTTTATACCATATTCTCCAAGAGTTTGTTCCTTTTAAATATCTCAGGGTTCATTTTTTGCTAGGACTTTCTATAAACCTGGATAGGAGACTTGTTGCTTGCATAATATCAAGTCTACCATTTTGTCAGATATAGTAAGCATCCTGCTATAAAGCTCCTCTAATTTTCACGTACGAAGTTGGCTTACTAGGACTTTTTTGAAAACCATTTCTACATAAATGTCCATCTATTCTTCCGTATTAGGCTTGAGGTGTTTGTTTTAGTCCATATAGTACTTTTTTCAAACAATAGAGTTTGTCATCTCATATCCTTTTGGTTGTTGAACATACACTTCTTTCTCTAAGGTTCTACGTAAGAATGTTGACTTCACATCAAACTGATAAACTATCAAATTAAAATTAACAGTAATAGTTAAAACAGTTTGTATTATATCAAATCTTGCTACTGCAGAGAAAATTTCTTCAAAGTCTATGCCTTCTCATTGCATGTACCCAGATGCAGCCAGCGTCACTTTGTATTTTTTGATAGCTCCATTAGCATGGAACTTAATCTTGTAGATCCACTAAAGCCCAACAACTTCCTTCCCATTTGTAAGATCAAGTAACTCCCACATCTTGTTTCTTTCTAAAGCTCTCATTTCTTCATCCATTGTAGCACGCCATTCCTTAGACTTTATTGCTTCTTTAAAGTAGATTGGTTCTTCAATTTAAGCAAGCTGACATTGTTCTATGATTTCATAAATTTCTTGCAAAGATCTCCATTTTCTTGGTGGTGAATCTGATGAGGAAGAGCCTGGTAGGACAAGTTTGAGACATTAGATTGGCTTTCTGTTGATGTAGATGATTGAGGGTTGCTTGGTATAGAAAGACTAGAACCTCCATTTTGATCTTCCTCTCTTCTGATAACATCAAGGGATCCACTGTCTTTAAGTAATGCTTCGAAAATTGATTGCATATTCTTCCAATCCCAACTATTTTTCTCATAAAAAACATCATGACTTATTACTAATTTTTTGGTGAGAGGACTATAAAAACGATATCCTTTTGTTTCATTAATATAACCTAAGAAAATACATTTGATGATATTATCATCTAATTTTTCTCTTTTATGATATGGAAAATGCACGAATGCAATGCAACCAAAAACTCTTGAGTTACTTTAAGCTTCCAACCATACCATGCTTCAAATGGTGTTTATTGATTCAAAGCTATTGTAGGAGATCGATTTAGAATGTAGGTTGTTGTATGAATTGCTTCTGCTTAAGAATTGATTAGAAGATTTTTGACTTTCAACAAACTTTTCCGCATCTCTATAAGGCTACGATACTTCTTTTCTATGACTCTATTTTGTTGTGGTCTGTAGCTGGCTATTAGATGTCTTTGAATCCCATATTCTTTATAAAAATTATTAAATTCCTGAGAGAAAAACTCTCCCCCATGATTCATTTTCAAGGTCTTTATTGGTTGCTCACTTTGTTTCTCAGTGTATGTTTTGAACTTTTTAAAGATTAAAAAAGGTTCTAATTTTTCTTTTAAAAAATAAGCCCATCTCATTCAACTAAAATCATCAACAAATACTAAAAACAATACTTTTTGTTGTTGAGAGAAAGTGTCCTTATAGGCCTACAAAAGTCTGCATGAATTAGCTCTGCTAGTTTTGAAGATCTTCTTGCTTGCCTTTTTGAAAAAAAAGTCACATGTTGCTTCCCAACTACACAACTTTCACATATCTCATAGACATCTTTAATTACTAATAACCCATTGGCACAATTTTTTATAAAATGAGAATTGAATTTCTAAAACCTAAATGACCATATCTATGATGCCAAAGCCAATTCTCATTAGTCAATGTTGCCTTCAATGCGTGTTTTTAATCAATATTTACAATGTAAGGAAAAACCTTTTTTTTTTGCCATGGGTGTGCAGTAACTAACAAAACTCTCTTTGTTTATCTTTAAACACATAACATCTTTAAAAAAAACAAATGAATAACCATCCCATCGTAAATTGCTCCACACTTAACAAATTTGAATCCAAATCAGGAGCATACAATACATTTTGAATACAATTCAAGCCAAGAGAGTTCAGCATCATATTACCGTTTCCTTGAGCCATGCGTATTGTTCCATCACCTATTGTAATTCGACCAGTTACAGATTTATCCAAATTCGTGAAAAAATGCAAAACATGTGTCATGTGATTACTACAGCCATTATCGATGTACCAAACTTCTGGAGGACTTTCTTTAGATTAAAAACATGCAAAGAAGAGACTCTCACTTTCAACTTCCTCTTTCTCTTGGGCTCACTTTCATCTTCCTCTTTCTCTTAAGCTAGGTTGGCTTGTTTTTCTTTAAGTCTGCAGAACCCTAATATGTTCCATATCTCTTACAATAATAACATTGTTTTTGTCTCCCATTTTCACCTTTGTCAATACTTCTAAACTGCTAGTTATTCTCGTTAGATTGACCACTGCTTTTTCCTCTTCTTCCTTGTGAGGAATGTCCACCACGTGATTTGTTGGAGTTATTTTAAATGCTTGATTCATTACTATCTTTTCTATTTTGTGAAATCTGCATCTTACCGTTAAAAGCATTCTCAACATAACCATTGTCATATCTCTTAATTCAATCTTCATAAGAATAAATAGACTTCTGCAATTCATCAATATTTAATAGTTGCAGATCTTTTTGATTGTTCAATTTCAACCATAATATGATCATATTTTTTAGGCAAACTCCTAAGAATTTTCTCAACCACCTTTTGCTCACTCAAAATCTCCCATATTTTATGATTTGATTAGCAACATCATTCATGGTGGAAATATATTTAGACATTCTATCTCCATCTTTCATAAGTAAACTTTTGAATTTTCTACTAAGAGTTTGAAGTTTAACAGTTACTAGTTTTGCACTCCTCAAGTAGACATTCTGTAATGCATCCCAAGCTTCTTTTGACTTCCTAACAGTAACAATTGGGGGGAAATTGCATCATCCACTATTTGTTGCATGAAAATAAGGCTTTGGCATCTTTCCTTTAAAGTTTTTCTAACATTATCAATTGTTGTCTCATCTTCATTGTAGCCATTCTCCACCAAATTAATCTCATAGTTTTTAAGATAAAAATAATGTCTTCATTTTGGTACTCTATATATCATAGTTAGCACTAATGTTTTAAAAATGAATCAAACATTAGACCGGTTAAAGAAAAGATTTAAGGTTTAAAAGTTCAATTAGTATTGAACTGCTATAAAATCGATATATAATAAATAAGAAATAAAAATTATAAGAATAAGTAAAAAATATTTTATTAAAATAAAAAATACCAATACCTATTATTATATGATGAACCAATAATAAATAAATCTAAGTCTAATAAATTGGGTTTTCAAAACATTGGTATATAGTTTATAACCCAAAACAAAGAGAAAGACAAAAGAGTCGAGGTGTTGGAAATAGGGCTTTATAATTTACACAATTTCTATTTTCTTTAATAAAAGGCCCAACACTCCACAACCCTACTCAGGTCTTATGTATATAAACCAAATTTTTACAAATTGCCCCCTCTCTCTCTAAAGAAGTCAAAACTACTAGTCCTCCTCTTCCAATCGCAGAGGGGCTTGTACTTAGGGACAGCATGAGAGCCCACATCGATCAGGTCATCGCCATAACCACCCCAATTGATAACTCCTCCTCCTCCTCTGTCCCTAAGCTTAAACGTCACAATACACAACGTAGTCGTTTCAACTTCATGCGAACCCCACCGTAACCTCCCCCTCTTTATCTCTCTCTCTCTCTCTTTCGTGTAAGTAAATCAGTAAATGCTTAGTTTCTCTCCCCGAGTTTATCCTCACCAAATCCAAAGCCTAGAACAAACAAAATTGGAATTGAAGGCTATGTAAGTTTTACTCCAGCATGCTTTTTGGCCATTAAGAAGTGCAACTCAACTCTGATATCGAATGTAAGAGAATAGGCTATTCATAAGAATATAAGCTATAAGAGAACTTTTAACAAACAAGTGGAAGACAAGGAGTTGAGCTGGAAATACTTTACTGCATTCATCCACGAACCAACCTTTTATACACAAGAGGATGTAACAAACAATGGGACAGTAATGTCCCATTACACTTCGGTAACAACCCACTAATCACAACTAACAACCCACTAACTACCCACCCACTAACACAAGTTAATCTCCTAAAAATCTGCTACCACAACTCAAACAATGATCACACATTTCATAATCTCTAACAACACCATCTGAAGCTAAATTTAGGTTGAAGAGGCACTGATGCTCTCGGAAAAGTTATAATTTTCCGAGTTTACTATAATACTAGATTCAGTAGTAGCACTGGACATGATAGTGGTACTACTGTCTAATCCAGTTCCGGTGAAAGAGTCCAACTCAGTGTCTCTAATCACAGTCATAGTATTGTAACGAGGAGGATGGTACACTAGTTCTGGATACACAACTTCACTGTCTGGATTCGTCTCCGTCTTCTTTGCATCTGCAGTTTTCTGGAGCTGTAAAGCAAACTCAAGCATTTCTGTCACATCATGCATATTGGGTCGATCAATTCCCCTGTCACGAACACATCTTTCTGCAATCTCAACGAACTTATCAAAACATTCTGGAGCTATCTTCCCCACCAAATATGGATCAACTATTTCATGGATTGTCCCGTTCTGGATGCATTTTTTTGCCCATATAGCCAGGTTGCGTTGGTCATCTTCTAACTTGTTGTTAAGAGCCTTCCTGCCACTTAACACTTCGAGCAAGACCACACCAAACGAATAAACATCTGATTTCTCGGTTAACTGGCTTCTTGTTGCGTATTCTAGATCAAGATAGCCTCGTGTACCAACTACCCTTGTATTGATGGGGTTATTATCCATACCCAGTTTGGATAATCCGAAGTCGGAAACCTTGGCGGTCCAGTTCTCGTCCAACAAGATGTTTGTTGTCTTCACGTCACGATGAATGACTGTACGTTCTGCACCAGTGTGAAGATAGTTCAGGCCACGAGCTGAACCAATGCATATCTCTAGCCTTTGCTTCCAAGTGAGTGGATCGTTCCCTGCGCCATGAAGATGGTCTTGAAGGGTCCCTTTCTGCATGAACTCGTATACCAAGATCATCTCACGGTCTTGGTAACAGTATCCGATCAGAGACACAAGATGGACATGGCGGAGTTGCGACAGCAACTTAATTTCAGTCTCGAATTCCCGAGTGCCCTGCTCAGAATCCGGACTCAAACGTTTAATTGCAACAGTCTCTGCTCCACCATCAATCTCTCCTTTGAAAACTTTGCCAAATCCTCCTTTACCAATAACCATCTCATCGTCGAAATTTTTAGTTGCAGCTCTTATCTCAGAGAGTGAAAAGTATCGGCACAGTTCTGTTGGCAATGCAGAAGCTTCAGACCTCGTGGACTTCCATTTGTAGAAGTTCAGCCAACAACAAGTCAAAGATTCACGACGAGAATCCCAGTGCTTCCCCTTTCTTTGACGTCTTCTAGTAACAATCCAGCAACTCAACAGTGAAATTACTATCAACAGAACTGGTGCACAAGCACAAATCACGATGATGAGCGTTTTCCTGTTAGTGGACTTGCTGTTACTTGGTGGTGGTGGCGGTGGCTGAGGGCTGTCAGCATTTCCTCCAACGAGCACAATAGGAGACTTTCTCAATTTGAAAACCTCAAAACCATTCAAGATAACATCATCATAAACACTGGAGGCATTAGGTTTTAAAGATATGAGAAGCTGGTACACGTCTGAATCCAGTTTTTCAGGCCCTGTCACTATGTAATCCTTGTAGATCGGAATCATTTGGCCACCACTCTATTTCAGAATGTCAAAACCTGAATCAACTATCTCGTCGTTCATGGAAATGACGATTAACCGGTCCCCAGGCTTCCTCACTCGCTGATCAATTTCGCAGAAGTGAAGCCTCACCAGGTACTTGTATCCGTGATCAACTCTTACTTCCAATGTCAGGTTCTCCAGTTTACTCGATCCGATCGATCGAGCCGTCCGGTGGTCGATATCCGGTGCGATGTATGCGTGTATCTTGGAATAATTAATAGAAGCATTTGTAGAGATAGTTTTAGGTAGAGGAGCTTCTGGTGGATAGAAATAAATTACATCGCTTGCCCATACTCGATACATTCCAGTATCATTTTTAGGAAGAAGAGAACTGCTATAACCTATATTAACTCTACTCTGAGTCTCAAGTGCAGTGTCATTTGTAATATGGAACTGTTCCTTTTCTCCGACCACAGTGATTCCTGAACTGTTTGGATTGGGGTAGTGAAGGTAGGAGGGCATCGACACAATCTCTATGGCATTGACGAAGGCGTATGTATCACTCGAATCCTCAATCAACGGATAGAACGAGATGTTCAGCTTCTGGTTGTCTTGGATGAATATACTGTATTCCTTGCAGAAGGTATCAGTCCTCCAAGCTTCGGTAGAAACCAGGGCACTGAAGTTCCTAAGCAAAGTGTAAATTCCCGCTGTGACGTCCATGAAACTTTTGGTTTCTGAGAAATTCTTGTTGGAACTTTGGTATGTAGAGGGGAAGAAGTACAAGCGCACGAACTTGGGACCAGGAGTGAGATTGAAGTTGTAGGTGAATTGAGACTGAGAGACACGAGCTTGTTTGTAAGGAAAAACATAATTATTTTTCGTTGGTTGCTTATCTGCAGTAGCAACCATTGATTTGTTCACAGAGGAAGACTCCAGAGGACTATATTTGGAGTTCATGTCTCCAATCCACCGTCGATCATCTTCAGTTCCGTCACCTGAGGAGCCACAGCTGAGAAATATGAGGTCAGTTGGGGTGTACACAGATTCTGAGAAAACAAGTGGAAGTTGATGAATCAGGAAAGTAGAAACAAATAACAGGAAGCTGAACTTGAAAACTAAAAGGATATCCATGGAGGTGGCAAGCAATAGCGAGGAGATCATCTGATCAAGGCGTCGGAGTAAATCGAATGAAGACAAGAGGGTACTTGTGGACTTTAATAATTGGAAACTTTGAAGTCTTTGCCTCAACTCAAGAGTTCAGTTCAGTTCCCACAGAGTCCGGAGATGTTTCTTCCAGTCAAGCGCTTAGGTCTTCGTCAACGCGTTCATCGATGAATATTCATGCATGTTAAACGAGTTAATTAGTTATTTTTTAATCAAAGCTTAATTTAGAGTTAATTGAAAGTATCGTCTTGGAAATTTTCACAAAAATTAAAATAAAATTTAATATGTTTTATTGAAACAAAATCTATTTATTATTATTTAAATAAAATATAATGACAATATTAAAATCCATAATTTATTATGTGATAAGAATAATAACGTATTTATTTAAAAAAAAAATCTGAACAAATATACTATTAAAATTCAATAAAGATTTATCTTTCTCACAGCATAGCTGTGCCCTACCTTGTCCTCTCCATTTCCTCCTTTTTTCAACATTCTCGTTAGCTTTTGGTGAAAGAGCAGAGCATGAACAATGCAATGTGAACGGTGAACCTGACAATTACTTTTAAGTTTTAACTTTATGTAAAGCAACCCTTAGAGCATCAATAATGGAGCGAACGACAATCAATTTGCTAATGTTCTTTTGTCGTTTGCTTGCACGTGGACGTGGACTAAAAAGCCTTTTTCTTTACGTCATTTTATTAACCTGGGTGCTTAGACAATTAATTGAACCTTTTTCTTTTAAGATGCTTTAATGAAAATGATTAAGATTCCCATTGCTTTAATCAAAATGATGCTTTTAATTTGAAGACAGATGGAACACAGTCCTTAGAAAAATTATTATAGAAGCGAGTTCGGCTCATCGCAATTTCTAAAACTCTCTTGGTGTGGTTGGTGCGTTAAAGACTCGAACTCGAACAGCACAATCTTTTGGAAACTATTAAAGAAAGACTTATGCAAGGTAAAGTAATAGTTGCTTTTTTTATTTTTGTTTATTAATGATGATATGAACATGGAATAGTAACTGAATAAGTTTGGATTTATGTGTTAAAAGCTTTGTATATTTCTATGAAAGAGGTAACTTTCCCCGTTGTGTACCCTCCACTTTCTTTAAGATTGAGTGTTAAAAGTTAAATTCATAAATGCATATCTTGACTTCGTGAATAATATGAAACCGATTTTGTTAAGTAGAGGACACGA
>JANKOD010000001.1:23761211-23776672 GCA_026284645.1 Erythroxylum acuminatum | reverse complement strand
TTTTTCCTAATGTAAGTTGCCACTTTCTTTTAGCTCATGTCTGAAAGTAGTGTTTTACTGTAGAGCAGAGATATTAGAATTTTGGTTCATTGTCATTGTAATTGATGATCTAGTGCTCAAATTTGGAATTCATTTCAATGAGTTTGTCAACTGCAAATCGATTTGATTGTTGTTCATTGATTGCCAAGCAGGTTGCAGAGCAACAAGGCTTTGTATGGAAGCCCAAGAATGCATGGGGAGGGGCAGAATGCTTGATTTGACATCGTTGATGCTCACTTCAGCTGATTTGATATTCTCAAGCTCCAAGTTCTCAGAGAAAGGTTTGCCGATTTTGTCTATGGCTGCGATATTGTGATCTTTTCCTTTCCTGGAAAAGTTTAATGATTTTTGTTCAATTAGTGATATGGTGATGTTATGCTAATTTTGAAGTTGCTTATTCTGGTTCATGGATATACATAATGTGCCTTTTTGACTTGTCTTAACCCAGATCTTGAGTGCATATTCACTGTTATCTGCAACCTTGTCACCAAGTCTGAAAGTCTGGATGAAACACTTGAGATGGCTAAGCTTATATGTGCAAAAGTCCTTCAACAGCCAACTGACAAACCTGCATTGCGATTAAAGATGTAATTTGAATAACAAGTTCAGTTTGCTGTTTGGGTTCTTGTGGCATTATCTTATACTTCTTTTATCAGCTTGTTCAATCTATACAATCTACTGGAGAATGCCTACAGCCGGTTCTATGTATATATTAAGGCCTTAGAGTTGGCAAGGAATGGAAAAGTGACAGAGCTTGTAATACCTTCTTTCAAAATGCTAGATCGCTTCTTGAATGAGTGGAATCTTAAAGTCAAGGATCAACGAGAGCTTTTTCTCAATGTATCTAATGTATTGAAAGAGAGCAAGAGGTATTGCAGGCTTCTTAATAAACTCCAGACTCTAGACTACGTTTTTTTTTTGTCCATGAGAGTGCCATTTCTAAAGTTCTTTTGTTATGCCTCACTCCTTTCCAGTTCTGTGAAAGATGCTTTCAAATTCCGGACAAAATATTTGGCAACTTTCAACAATGAGGATCCATACACATTGGGTGAAGCCAAAGAGGAAGCTGTCCTCACAATTATCGAATTTGTTAGGGCGTCTGACATCTTTCAGGTATAGTTAACCTTGTTATGTTTTGAGTTAAAGCTGAAATCATAATAATTTTCCTAGGCTTTGCTATTGTGTCTAATGGAGGTATGTAATGCATTAATTGCAGCAGCCTGAAGATGTTAAGATTTTTACACTTATGATTGGGAATCCATAACTGGTTTCTGATATGGTTTGGTTGATGATCACTTCCTTCTTCTAGTCCTGCTTTCTTACAGTTGCTGTGATGAAGCTGTCTTTAGCTTTCTTTAGGACTTCATGGGCAATATGTATTCGTTCTCCTTGGTCCTGGCTTCTTATAGCTAGTGATAAGCTGTCTCTCAATTTCTTTATGATTGTAATAGTGTTTGTTATTCCCTGAATTGGGCTACTAAACACTAATATGAGGGCTCTTTTGCAGTCTGATCTTCTAGATATGCCTGCTATAGCACAACTGGAAAAGGATGCTAAGTATACATTGGTATATCAGCTTTTGAAGATCTTTCTTACTCAGAGGTTGGATGCTTATATGGACTTTCAGGCTGCAAATTCTGCGTTACTTGAAAGTTATGGTAATACTTGTATCCAGCATGAATTAATATCAGTCTCCTAGATGAGCTACATCTTCGACATAATTTTTGCTTCTTCCAATACACTACCTCTGTCGCACAGGTCTTGTTCATGAAAATTGCATAACGAAGATGAGATTGATCTCATTGGTGGACCTTGCCTTAAATGAATCTGGTCGAGTCCCATATGCTCTTATTAAGGACACTCTTCAGGTACATTGGTTTATCATTTTGTTCTCATGGGTACATAGTGACTTTTGTTGAATTGTATTAATTCAACTGTCATGGCAGATTAATGATGATGAGGTGGAGTTATGGATTGTGAAGGCAATAACTTGTAAGTTAATTAAGTGGCGGATGGATCAGATGAATCAAGTTGCAATTGTGAGGTAATCTATTCTTTCTTCATCACCCACAGTCCCTACACTTGCTCTCTTTTAATTTTGGTTCTTACATTACGGGCACTTCAAATTTAACGCAGTTTCTCTACCGAGCGTGTGTTCGGCCAACATCAGTGGCAGACACTTAAAGAAAAGTTGGCTACTTGGAGGGTAAGATCTTAGTATTCGATACGCAATTTAATCTCACTATCCCGACTATGGTTTTTCATTGTCATGCTTGGTAGACTGCTAAATGCTAATCTTTTGGGATAAGTGAATCCTTATTGATCAGAACCAAAGTTTACTATAATTACAGTTGAGAACTTGGTTTTCTTACATGTTTATCCAGGGCAATATTGCAAGTGTCATCAACACGATTCAAGCTAATAAGCTAACAGAAGACGGCGCACCGGGATCGCAAGGATTAATGATTCGTTAGGAGTTCTTCATCTCCATCATTCCTCTGGTTCAGAGGGCAAGAGTTGTTAAGAAGTAGGTTTTACTTTGAGTTGGTGCCTGAGCTAACAGATTGATATATGTTACCTTTCTCCAATATTTGATTGTTTGAGGAAATTTGACAAATGACTTCATTAGTTGTTTAGTTTGCTCAAAGGTTTTCTTTTATGCGCTATGTGTAACAATTCACAAGTCCCTTTTCACATTTAATACAATTTTGATTCCTCCCCACTTGAAATTCCTAATTATGTGCTTGTTGGTCCTTAATAGGTTGTTGGGTTGATCTGAGCTCAACCATTTGTTATATCTTCTTCATGTCATAGTAGACCTATTTCAGTTTTTATTTTTTTTCTGCAGTTTTAATTTTCTTTATATTTTAAAATTACGCTATTTTAATACAATTATTGCAATGCTTAATGGGAATTTAATGTATGTATCAACAGTTGCATTAATAAAATTAATGAAAATTATTGTACGTTGAGTTAGACTTCTATCAAGATTTAGATAGTGGATTTATGTATCATAGTATTAGAAACTTGTCAATATGTTCAGAAGAGTAATTTTTTATTCGTCTTTTGCATTATTGAAGTATGAAATCTCATAAACATATGCATGAAAATCTCTCTTTACAGAGAAATAACAAAAAGAAAACAGAAAGTACATGCAGAAGCTCAGTTAGGCTGAGGATATCTCAACCAATAACTTGTGCAGAGCCTGAGGCTTTGAGAAGAAAGGCGAGTGATCAGAACCTTTTAAGCGAAACACTTTTTCAGGGGGACTAGCACCAATCATGCTGTCCTGTAGTGTAAGAGGAATAGCTTTATCTTCAAGAGTTTGTATGTAAAACCTCCTCACACTTCCATATTTCATGTCAGAAAGACAAAGCTTCTCCATAACTGGGGCAAACGGGATCGGCCTCATTGAAACAGATGCTAATGCAACATCCTGAGATAAAATTAACTAATTTAGTGATTATTTTATTATATTAATAATAAAAAAATACTCTTCAATCAATCACGAAACTCTTTTTTTTTCAAATAATAAATAACCAAAAATAAATAAAATTGAAGGGAGTGATTCAACACCATTGTGTCGTACCTTGGCAGGACTTCGGTTGAACAACAAGTCTTTTAATAATGGCTTGTCCATGTCGATGGCAGTTGGAGGATGGCCATTCCCATTCCCGTATAAAAATATTTGTGCCCGTCGCATTAAATCATCATTCGACCCTTCCTGCAATGATATTGAAATTTTTATTCAAAAAACCGACATTTCAGACTCAGACACACACTTGAGATTGGCACTGCTCAGAAATGGTGAAAATGCATAAAGAAGGTCGGGTCCCATTAAACACCGACAAGTTGCCTTGCAATACTTTAGGTTCCATATTCAATGGAGTACAACTCCCACATTGAATATCATGCTTCTCTTGTACCCGTCATCACAACTCACTGGCCTGACAGAAAGATGCGAACTCTTGGTAGAAACCAGATGAGAAGTTCTTCAAAATATTAGGTTATAGAAATAATCCCTGTATTGAAGTATATACCTGCTCAGAAAACATTGATATAGCACTCTGTCCATCGCCCAACATTGTAGCTGCAATGAATATTGCCTTGGAAATTTTGTGAGGAAACAGTTCCATTGCATAGGATAAGCAAGCACCACCAAAATCATGTCCTACCAAGATCACCTGCATATTCACCAAAATAATATGGAATTATCAGAATTCTACCTCCATATATTCACTCCATAGTTAATACAAAATGAAAAATAGGTATTAAAGAGCTAAGAACATATAGAAACCTTTTCTCCTTCAGCAAGATTTCCAAGGAAATCCGTGAGTGGGTTGACATATTCTGAGAGATCGGTAATGCCATTTGTATCAAAAGAATGAATCCCAGAACCTGTTAAGTCTGTGGCAGTAACTCTGAAACCACTCTCTTCCAAAAGTGCTATAGTTTTGTACCAGCACCAAGCACCAAAACCTCCTCCATGGACAAGGACAAAATGGTTGGTTTCAAGATCATTAAGCTTTATATCCTACAGAAATTGTAACACGAAAATACAATAATCACGTTCAAGCGAATTATCAGAAACAATACGTAGACCCAACAACACAAACCTGGTTAACAAGTTGGTGAGGTTGTAACAACTGGTCAGTGACCGTCCGGGGCCTGGAGCTGCAGCTCCGAGGCAACTGAGTCTTCTTACTGTTCTCTTGACGCTGTGAAGTCGAACGTTTAAAGAACAATGGTCCTGACCCATTTCGCTGCTGATGTTGCCTAAACAAAATCGCAGCAGCCAAGGCTTGTTCTTGAATCAAAGAATCATTCATGTCTTTAAGGGTCTTCTTTTTCACCGTTCTCGGTGCGAAGCAAGTGCAGAGATTGCCCATGGTAGGTGTAGAGAAGATAGACTTGAACACAACGAGTTGGTGTCTAGTTATTGCATGGATATGAGGAAATGTTCAAAGAGAAAGCTTAATCAAAACACATGAAAATCATAAATAAATATAAAAAAAGAGGAGTACAAAAGTTTGGAGAGCCATAACAGTCTCCTACATATCACCACCATATAAACGACAGCGTTTTCAACACTTAAAGAGCCAACACAGTTAAGAAAACGACAGCGTTCCAAAAGGAATAAATTTGATTTTTATATTCATTTCCTATATTTTAAGGACCGAATCAAATCGCTAAAGACAAGAATTTTAATATTTAAAAGATTCAACAAATTTTATATCATTATAAAATTAATTAAAAATTAAATATAATTTAATAAATAGTAGAAAAGACTTTATGTATTAAAAATTTTAAATTTTAGTTTAAAAAATACTATTAAATAAAAAATTGTCTTATTCAAAGAATATCATATAATTTCGCTTTGTTGTTATTAGTTTCGACGTACATGAAAAACATGTTCGGATGCTTTTGTCCCAACATGATGTGAGTCCGTCAAATATAAAAATCTTCATTATAATAACCAAATAATAAATTCATTAGACAAAGACGTAGTTCTCACATGATTAGTATATCTTGGCTATGATTGTTGATTTTGATATGGTGTTAAATTATTGTCTGACAATATCTCCTCTTATGAACAAAAGAAATCTACGAGTGATGTAACTGATTGGGAAGTTCCACTAATGTACATAATAATGAGCTTTCATTATTAGGATTACTGTTTATATAATTAAAGTGGAGAGACTGTACAAACATAAAAGACAGAGAGTGCCCAAAATTATTAGAAGAACAATTTAGTGAAGATAGTAATACACAGTTTGCTTTTTCTAACTCAACAGATGAAAGAAGAATCATCACAATCATCTACCTCTACTAGTTAAGGCTTGATGTTCCAAATGATAGATTTGGTAGGTTTGACTGTACCAGGCGTGTCGTCGCTAGGTCTGGTATAAATGGATCTGATTAAGCCATTTCTCTGTGTTTGCAGAATCAAAGAAGTTGTTGTATTGCTACCCGTCGCAAAGTCGATTATGTTTTGGGTGTTAGCATAGACCTTTAGAGTTGGGTTCCAATTTAATTTCGGTTTAATTTGAAATTAAAGAACAAGGATCAAATTGATTAACTTTTAAACTGGTTTTGAATTTATGAGAATCAATCCGAGTTGATTTGGATCAAATAAAAGTAAAAATTATATGTTTGAGCTTATATATAATCCAAAATAGGATTCTTAAATTAATTTTAATTTAATTTAAAATTAGCAAATTAAGATTGAGTTAACTGAATTTTAAATTAGTTTTGAATTTAAAAAATTGACCTAATTTGGTTTAAATTAATTCGAATAAAATAATATTTTTTAATTTAATAATTAAAATTTAATTAAATGTTGATAAATAAGATATTTCAAATGTTTCTTTCTTATTAAACCATAAGATTTGATGGGAAATTTTTAATCTCAAGATAATGTGGAATGGTAGTTTGGAATGAATTAAAAAATAGGGCTGTTGGGAACATTTTGATCAACTTATCATAACGTACCACGTTTTCTCCTCACCTGTTGTCCCCATCACTCCTTTCTCAAAGCCCTAATTTTCATATATTTTGAACTGCTATAATATTTCATAATTCAATTTTACTTTCTTTTAGGAATATATATTTATATGCATACATATTTAAATTTTGATAAATATATATCTAAATTTTATGGAACTCCTAAATACTCGATGATTTTGAATTTACTTGAATTGATATTTTTATCATAAAATAGCTCATGATAAAAAAAGATTCATTTTATTATAATCCATATTTTAAAAATCAGACCAGTAGTTAAACAGATAAGGAATTTAACGTTTAAAAAGCTCAACCAAAATTATACCGTCATAAAATTGACTAAAATTTAATAAATTTGAAATTTTTTATTTCATTTTATTTTTTTACAAGAATTCACTCTTTACGTTTGTATAAAAACAAAATATGAGCTTTTTTTTTAACTTTATCCTATCCGGGATTTATAAAACGCTAAGAACGGCTTGTATACTGTAGATGACTATTTAATAAGTCAAATAATATTTTCGAGTCAAATAATCGTGTAACTTCTTAATTAAGATTCACAATAGAATGAACCTGAACTCACGATGCCAAATGCATGCTAGTCCGTGTTCTAAGTTAAACCATTTGACAAGTCAAATAACAATCTCGACATAAGTGATTATTGAGTTTTTTTTTTTTTACATAAAGGGGAGACAAGACAGTTACAAAATGGGTCGGGAAAAACAGGTTCCCGACTGATTCTTAGTAAGGAGAATATGACACCCAGCGGGTGGAAGCAAGGAGAATATGACACCCAACAGGTGGAGATGCTAAGTAAGTGACTCCCAGATCGAACTCCCAGATTATTGAGTTCTTTAATTAGGTTTGACAATAAACTGAGTCCAAACGCACCAGACTATGCAGTACTCGTTTAGCTGCTTATGTTATACTTAAGCTAGATTTGGCATGCTTAAGGCCTCGGAGATTCGAGCACATGGAAGAGACTCAACATTTCTGTTCAGTAGAGTTTGATCATTTAATAGCACGAAACAGACGATTGGTGCTGCTAAGAATGTTTCTTGTTAACTCTTTGTGAATTTGGATCAGTACATGACTTTGAATGTTTAGATAGGAAACTTATCGTCTCTACAGTAACAGCATCGAGGCTTTGCCTAAGCCAGTTTTTGGCCCAATCTTCCCTCAAAGCCTCTTCTTAGTAAGCCTAAGTGGTCCGAACAGACTTTTCCGAATTTTTTCCCGTGTCTATTTTGTTCTCAACAGTACTTACCTTTTGGAAGCCAAGGGACAAACCCCACAGAGTTCGGATTTTTTTTTATATTCTAACTAAGTCCGAATAATTGGAAAGTTAAATTGAATCAATATGTTCAATCTAAATTTGAATTCAATTCAAAATCTAATCAATTCAATTTTTTATCGGTTAACTCGTTTCAATTTATTATTCTTAAATAAAAAGGAAACGTAAAAAGAAATTGCAAAATGTACATTACTTAGTATTTTGATAAAGATCTTGTTTGACAATCAACTGGTTGCATTAGTTGTTAGCTAATTCTATTAGTTGATTTGACCAACGAATTGTATTAGTTGTTTGATATTTGACTTTTGGTATAATTAGCTGTTTAGTATTAGCTATTTATGTGTAAAGTAACTTATGAGGACATGACTTTAAAAAATATATAAGGGTATGAATATTATGTATCTTAGTATTTCGTTCAATATTTTTATAGTAATTTAGATTTTAGATATTTAATTCTAAAAAAATTAAATTTATAGCTCTAATAAAAAACATAAAACATATAATAAAAATAAAAAATAAAAATAACAACAACAACATCTAATAATAATAATAATAACAACAAAATCCAAACCCAGAAAGCAAAATCCATGGTTAAGCACAAAAACTATTACAAGAACATCTATCAAAAGTTTTTTAATCTATCACCAATAAAGTATGAAATTGGGAAACTTGATTACAGAGGTGTTTAGCAGCACCAAGACCACCCCAATTTGTGATAGTCGCGGGGGTAATTAGTCACGAAAAATGCTCCAAATCTGGAGTTTTTCACAAATTAGTTTGTTGGGTTAAATCAATCAATCTAACCAATCAACAATCAAATAAATTAAATAGCTTTTTGATAAAGTCAAACAGCTAAAATAGCTTATTAGCCAACAACCAAACGGGGCGAAATGTACATCACTTAGTATTTTGATGAACAGTTAAATCGATCGGAGTTTAAATTAAAATAATATTCTTTTAACATTTTATTTGAATTAATTCTAATTACTTAGATTAAATCAAATCAACCATATTATTTAAACATTTTATTTGAAATAATTCTAATTATTTAGATTAAATCAAATTGACCATAAACTTTATCTCGATCTAAAATATAATTAAGGTCGATTTATTATTCCTATGCAAAAGTGAAACTTAACAACACTTGCATATGCATCGCATAGCAAAAGTGAATCAATACAAATGTATGCATCTCATTGCTTCGATGTATCTGTCATCTGATTGTAACAGTTGTTGTCCATATTCAGCGTGACTGGATGTCATAGCATCTCATTGCTTCGAAGTAACCAAAATTTGATGGTGAAACTTCATGAGAGCATTATCAAATCAAACATACTTTATTTACTTACGAGACCAAACATGAGTTAAATAGGTCGAAGAGGTACAAGTAAATGTCGCATATGTAGGTGTAGCCAACATAATTGACTTGTCAAACAGCTTATGAAGCACATTTTGGTTACCGACATGAAGATGGACGTGACAATTTCTTCCTTGTGGTTAATGTACTTGTCTCCTCCATGAAACTGCTGGACTATGAACTTTCCTTGATTGTACTGACCAACTTTGTAGTAATTCATCGCTCCCTCGTGTATTAACTTATCAATTACGAGAAAGAGGCAAAGAATAAATTAAATTGTATTCACATTTCAATTACGAAAGAAGATAATTAAAAATTAGGTCAAGTGTGAACATGCTCGTATATAATTAGAGGTATTAATGATATCAAATATTTGAAAATCCTTTCAAATATTCTCTACACCCATTTTACTATTATTTCCTGTAAATTTATGATTCTTAGAATAATCAAAATCATGCATAAAATGTAAGATCTTCATGACAAATTATATGTCAGTTTATCGGAAACAACCTCTCTATTAGGTAGTGGTAAGATTACGTATTATCGGACCTCTTCAAATCTCACATCTCAGTGGAACTTCAACTGGGTGTTGATGATGACAACGAAAATCGTGTATAAAATACTTTCTTTCCAGTTTAGAATTTGGCTTCTTATATAATTAAATTATACATTTCTTGTGTTTAAAAAATAACAAAAACAAGAAACATTTTATCTCAGTTACTTTTCCTTCATAAACTCTATCTTATATTATATCTCAACATGAAAACTTAATTTTTTATATTCATTTTTTTTTCTTCTGTTTATTAAGCATTGTTGCCTCTTAGAAAAGAAAACTTAGTACTGTTATTAAGAGTTAGTGAGACTTAAAAAGAAAAGGAGTAAGCATACTTTTGTGAAATGTAAGTCCACAAATGAACCTACAAATACGCCTCAAATTTGCCTGTCTTCGTCTAATTTATGCAACAACAAAACAATACAGAGGGACGAGCACTTTCTGTTCACTTTCTGTTCTGTCACTTTCAGAGACGAGCCCAGTGAGACTAATAAGTGAAACATTGCACATTTTCATTAGCACTTGCCAATTTCACTGTTGCTGACTTCACACTTTGGACAAATTATCAAAGACTTTTGGCATCCTATCACACTCTCCTTTTTCTCATCATTTTCTTAACCGCACAGAGATTTGGTAGAGACCCGTCACAGTTCTAGGACCCATTGCCCATCCCTTCTGAACCTACTCCAAGAAGATATATTGTACACCTAGCTAGAATCCATATTGCTGTAGAGGCGACAGTATATTAATCATGACTTGAGCTAATATTAATTGTATGGTAACCACTAACCAATGTTCTCTACATCTCAAAGTCTCGTAGATTCTTTTATATATTGACAAATCTAGTAGTTATTATGCAAATGATATGAATTGCTCCTAACATTTCTTAAAAAAGGTTGAATTAATATTTACCGTTATTTATAGTATCGTATTATATCTTAATTAGCAACCTAAATCTTAATTTAATTAAGTTTTTGACAATTTTTAGTATAATCGCAGTAAGATGTAAAAAAGTAACAATGACAAATTTAAGAACTTATTTAGTCTTTTTTTTGGTGAAATGTTGAAGTATAAATTACTTCTTTAGCCTTTTGGAGTGTGTGTCGAATAAACCATAATATTCTATAAAATACGTGATTAAGATAAACTAATTAACTAACGAATCACTCTTGAAATCAAGGGACGGATTTAATATAGATGTGATCAACTTGTCATGTGCAAGGTATATGTGCTATGCTTCTAATGAACTGGCAATTGGATTGCATGGTTGGTTTTGACTTTTAGCTATTGTCAGTCTGATTAATGCAATATATTTCATCACCGATCATTTCTTAAGCATCAAATCTGCTTCGTAGGACACATGCCACTAGTTAAATCATAGTTTAGGGCATAATTTAAAGGCTTTACGTCTGCAAAATCGTCAGCTAACTGGGGATCCACCATTTTTTTCAAAACTTCGAGGTGTCAGACTTGGGCATCAAGCCATAACAATCATGTTCCTCACTCGATTTAGAAAGGTAAAGAAAAGAAAAAGAAGCAGAAGAAAGGCTAGGGCCTATATTGCCCTAGCTTCATGTGGCTATTGAAGAATGAGAGTTTGAAACTCTTTAACAATTCAAGCTTAGATCTACAAGTCTTCTCCTCCTCTCATGTGAACAAAAAGGATAAGATGGAATCTTGACTTAGCCCTTGCATTGGAGAAAAAAAATAAAAATATAAGATGTTATTACTAACATGCAAGTTGCAACTACTCCTAGTTTAATGGTCACACAATCTTGAAGTCCTATAGCAAACTCGGTGTCTGAATAGGAATTTACACTTGGCTGTGAATTGTGGTTTGTTTATTTAATTACATCTCAGTAATTAATTAAAGAGAAAATACATTTAAATCCAAAATAGTATTCAAAAATATTAAATTTATTAGAAATCTAATTTAAAATGTTAATTCCATTAATTTGCTGATGCAAATTTCCATTCTCATCAGCCTATAAAATTAATTAATAATGGTTACTTATAAATCTTTATCTCTAATTGACTTCCTTAATTTACATACTTAACTATATTTTATAACTTTAAGGAATTATTTATTTGTTTATTAAAGGACCATCAATCAATTAATAGGGTGATTTGGTAGGGGACATCGTTAGGCAATCATGGTGGGAAGGTGGGAGCAATGACAATTCTTTGGAAGATAGTTTAGGATAATGGAGATGACAAGTAGCTTAGTTGGTCCCTGCCCAACGAAGTTAAGGCATCCCTCATGTGATATGCATGTGGTTTTGCACTACTTTTTTTTCCAATCTTTTCAAATTATCCATCACAAATCTCCATCACTCCTTTTCAGCGTATTTCCTCATGTGTTGGACAATTCATCATAATGTGATTGCCTCAATGACATAACTATTTTTCTATATACAAACATTAAAAGTAGACCGCTCTCATGCAAATCAAAAGCTCTTATCCCATTCAAAATATGGCCTACATTCACAAGCCACAAGTTCAATTAGCCATAATTATGTAGAGATTAAGTATTGGTACAATCTTTTAAATGTTCCCAATTCAAAATTAGGGTATGTGAAATTTTTTTAGATCTCACGCATTTAAAAAAAATATTTCGTTAAATTGTGCTATATATTCAAATATTTACATAATCTTTTGGAGTTAGTTTGATCAAAATTGTGAGGATTATGGAAGATAGTCGTTTATTGTAACATAATTGTTATGAATTACATGTATTCCTAGTTTTATGTATACATATCTTCTTCACCTATCGACTTTTATTTATTTTGTTAGGACGTCTATTGATGTAATCGATGTTTTCAAAATCATACCGGAAGTTAAATGAATAAGATAAAATGTTCAAAGTTTAAAACGTTCAACAGGTATTAAGCCGTTATAAAACCGGTTAAAGATTAATTAAAATCAAATAATTTAAAAAATTGAAAAATATTATTCTTACTTATCAAAAAATTTAAACTTTAATTAAAAATAGACTGCTAAATGAAAATTAATTGGTTTGTTTTAGTTTATAGAATTGATTAATTTATAAAAATTAGTCGATTAATTAATAAAATAATTAGTTTTTAACACATAAAATTATTAAACCAAATTAAATCGAAAAATTAAAAACCAAACAGTTCAAAGTTTTTACTATAAAATCAAAGTTTTAAACCAAATCAAATCAATGATACACCTTCTTCAACATAATAGAAGTCACAAAAAACTCAAAAGATTGGAATAGATGAGTCAATAGGTCCATTGTTCTATATAATCGATTTGTTTTGAAGGTTTATAATCAAATTTTTATGTTCTTTCAGACACTCATCAGCTAATTATTATTTGGTACAATTGCACTAATTATCAATTCCACATGCTAAAAAAAGAATGAAAGATGATTACATTACTACTACTTGTACCGCAAATTGATCTGTCTCATCATTGTCCCAGGACTAATAATTTCTCCATTTTATATTACATACTTTAGTAATAGATGAGACAAACTTTAACCTTTATATTATTTTCTACAATAAAATTATTTTTATTTGTAAATTAAAGTGTGGAATGAAGTAGCTTATTGATACACAGAACAGCTGTATAAAAAAATGATTCATGTTCATTAATTCAAATATGCATTATTTCTTAATTACTTTGCTATAAATTTGTGAAAGTTGATATTTTTCTGGATTTTTGTTCATAAGCCATGAAACTTAGGATTCCTTAAAGCTCCGAGTTGAGAGAACGACTAAACGCAGTAGAGTGATATATAAATTAGCCAAAAGTCTTTGTTCTAGTTACAATTTTTAGCAAAATTGGCATTTATATCATGTAAAAATTAATGTTTTAAAAATAGGACCGAAAGTAAACAAAAGTTTAAAAGGTTCAACCGGTATTAAACTATCATAAAATCAGCTAAAGATCAAATAAAATTAAAGAATTTGAAATATAATTGAAAGAAATTATTCTTACTTATCAAATAATTTAAAGTTTAGTTAAAAAAAGACCGTTAAATGAAAATTAATCGATTTATTTTAGTTTATAAGAATTTATTAATTTATTAAAATTGGCCTATTAATTAATAAATTAATTAATTTTTAACAATAAAAACTATTAAAATAAATAGAATAAAAAAATTAGACCGTTTAAAAATTTTAATTGATTAATTTTTAACAATAAAAATTATTAAAATGAATGGAACAAAAAAAAATTGACCGTTGAAAAATTTTATAGTTTTTTAATTATTGAAAAATATTAATAAACGAGCAGAAAAATTAAGAGCTTAAATCATTTTCCAGAACCCAATCATTGCAGGGCCTTACGTAATTTTCACGCTCAGACTTTCTTATTATTAGTTAAATGTATTTTAGGTGATATTCCATTGTGTAAGTGACTATGAAAGCGTGCTCTGAGAAGGAATGACATTTGCTGGCAAAGCACGTGATATGGTCTCCTTGCTCTAACATGCATTTGCCAGGTTTAATTAGTTTAGTTACATTTCTTTTTCAGCAATGAATCTGAAGCTCTTCGGATGGTTTTCAGATGCATTCATGTATGCTTTTAATGCTACGAATTGAGGGATTGTATGTTCGGTTATTGACTTTTTGTATATCCTAAAACGCTTCTTCTTCTTCTTCTTCCTCTTCCTCTTAGGCAAATGACAGGTATATCAGTACGCATCTACAGGACCACAGCTAGTTTCCTCGGAAAATACGAAAATTAAGGATAACATTGATGCATCAACACAGACCAAACATTGGACCAAAGAACACATACATGATTGATTCTTTTTCCTCAATGTTTAGTTGATTTATAAACTAAGTTTTATAGATTTTGGAGTCACTGAAAATATAATTTACAAAAGCACAGATAAGGGTTGGATGGAGAGAGTCAGGAGGACCACTAGTGCTTGTTGAAGCATTTATTACAGAATCCACACAATGCAAATGCATGCGCATGAACCAAATTATTATTGGAAGAAACCTAAGAACCTCGGAATTCCCACCTCTCGTCATGAATAGTGTAACGAGCAGAACATACATGTGACCTTCAACTAGTGTGATCATTATATATAATATAGTTATTATATTCTCGAATGATTTGTTATATACTGTATACGTATTTTTATAAATTATTATGTATATTCAATCATTTAATAATATGTTTTCGAAAGATAATGTCTTATACTTTTTTGTTTTCGAGGAAATCACATAGGCGGACTAAACGGACACATCTCTCCGAAGGCCCAATTGACGCACCACTCCACAGGCAAACCAAGCGAGCGCACCTCATTATCGAGGGTCCAACTAGTTCTCTACCTATAGGTAAAACCTCCGGCTGGCCCAGACTCTTACAAGAGGGGCTAGCATGGAATCGAACTTGGAATCTAATAGAAGTCAAGCCCCGCTCTCAACTATCGAGCCACACCCCTTGAGGGCGATAATGTCTATACATTAAACGATATGATACAAAAACGAAGGTAAGTTACTTGATTATGACTATTTTATGAATATGATTTAAATTATTTTAGGTAAATTATTAAAAATTTCAATTTTAATTCTTTAAAAAAAATTCAATTTTATTTAATTTTATAATACAAGCCTTAGTTTTAAAAGGTGATGCTAAAATGTTAATATTTATAATTTAACAATATGTTAACATTTATGGAAACCTCAAATTATGTAAGCTTAAAATATTTTAAATTTACTAGATAATAAATT
>JANKOD010000001.1:23730522-23750065 GCA_026284645.1 Erythroxylum acuminatum | reverse complement strand
GTTATGGTGTTCCTCAACCATCAAACTAAAAGATGATTGAGAGAATACCACTCATCAAAAGCTAGGTTTGAAATCATTCCTGTGTCTCTAGAAACAAGACGCAGAGGAGCGACTTGGGTGTCGTTGATGTGAGATTGAATAAGATTCCCTTCAATCAATGGTAGCACTACTAATTCCCTCACCAGATAATTGCCTCTGTCCAACTTGATGGAGGCAGTCTGGCTTGAGGAATTAAAGAGTGAGCACGTCCTCAGCAGAGTTCCAACGAGAGGTGCTGAAGCAAAAGTTGCCAAGGACCCATCAGATGAGACTGTAGCTATTACTCTGTGCTCTAATACCAAGATAAAAAATAAGTGCTCACGAGATATGAATGACGTGCTCGGTCACTTCACTGAGCCTCAAAGAAATGTTTTTATAATAATACTTACAACAGAAGTTTATTACAGGAGAAAAAAATAATGAATACAAGCCATACTTGTGTTAGGGTGCTATATACGACTAATAGACTGTATAGTAGGGCATTTAATGAATAGGCAATTATTATATTTACATCTAGCTAACCCTTATCTTTCATACTTTAACAGACTTGCAATACAATAATGAATGGTCGAAAGCATCAACAAAACCCTGAGTTGAGCTCAATTGCTCCAATCTTCGAACAATGTCGAAAGCATTAGCTTCAGATTATACCAGCAAAGTTAGCATAGACTTATGCCATCTTTCATATACTATAATTCTATGAATAGCTGACGTAGTAATTTTAATGATTAAAAAATCTAGTCGGTTTGACTGGTTCAACTTAAAAAATCTTGAACTGTCCAATTTTTTATTTTGATCTTTAACTTTCTGGTTTGGTTTATTTTAATAAATTTATTGTTAAAAACCGATTAATTTATTAATTAATTGGTTAATTTTTGTAAATTAACTAACTGGTCAATTTTTGCAAAATAAAAATAAATTTTCATTTAACAATCTCTTTTTTCAATTTAACTTTAAATTCTTTAATAGGTAAGGACAATTTCTTTCAATAATATTTTAAATTCTTTAATTTTATTTAATCTTTAGCTAGTTTTATGATGGCCTAATTTCGATTGAATATTTTAAACATTAATCCTCTTATATTATCGATTTAACTTCCGGTTTAATATTTAAAATATTGACTAATTTAGAATAAGAAAGGTAAAATAGGATTATTAATTACAGAGAACCTTGTGGAGAAACTTTTCTAGTCGAATTTGATCAAATTAAATTTTAAATAAAAATAAATTATGTAATTAATTGGATCATCCAGTCGACTTGTTATTAAAGATATTTTCTGTTTTTATAATTGTTATTATATTTTATTTATATTTTTCTTGTATTATTTTGTGTAAGACGTAATTTTTAATTAAGATTAAAAAGTTAGTATTTCAGTCTTTTATTTTGTTAAATATTCTCTCCACTTGCTTTTACTTTATTTTTGGTTGGTCCATATAAAAGAAGTGTTGGTGGACTTCTTCTGTAGGAGTAATTTAGAATCAAAGCATTTGAAATACCATAATTTGAAAATAATGATTTAACCACATAATATGATATTAGAAATTTGTCCTTTCTAGCTTTTTTATTTTATTGGGCAATCAATTAAAAATTATCGACGTTTAAGATAAAAATATTAATTCACCTTTTATCTTTTGCAAATAAGTAAAATTAATCATTTTATTCTATTTTCTTATATTTTTGTCAAAGACATATTTCTATATAATAAAAATTTATAATTTTTGAAGTACATCTTTTGAATATTATATTATAAACTATTCTAGTTTAGATTTTATGGATTAGAAATAAGACTATATAATCATATGGTTCATTTATATATTATACTAATATATAATTAAAATTAAGAAAGAGTTTAAAACTATATGATTATATCATACATTTATAAATTATAATAAACTTTATATTGAGGTATCTTATTGAATCAACTTGGACATTTATGATATAAAATTTGTAATAGAAAAAAGTCAAAGTAATCAATGCTCAAAGCTGAGGTTTGAGAAGGGTTATAATGTACGCAATTTTTTCTTTTTCATTTTGCAAAGAGGTTGTTTAGGTGACTTAAACATATAATCTTATAATTACAAAGAAACAACTTTAGCTGTTACTTCAAGACTCACTTTCAAAAGTCAAAGTCAATATATCTCAGTGTTGAAGACTCCTTGCTTTGCGATGCTTAGGGGAGGGTCATTAATACACGTAGCTTTTTCTTTGTAATTTTCACGAAGTGATTGTTTCTGTGTTTCGAACCTGTGACTTTTGTAACATTTTGAGTTAAAGTTATTCTATACAATTTTCTATAATAATATAATTTTTACTTATTAATCAAAAAAATCTCATTTTTAAATAAAATAATAATTCAAGAATTAATCCTCTTTCTTCAACTTAATATCCAAAATAAGGGAAAAAGTTCAAATTTTAGTTTTTAGGATAAGTAACAAAATAATTAAAAATAAATTTAGTTATTGAGAATCATAAAGGGATTTAATTTGATCAAGGATAGACAAACAACTATTTATATACTAAAATAATAATCTAGGAAAGACGAAGGAGACTAAAAACTAATTAATTAGAATAAATACATTTTTATAAAGCTTGTATATATAAAACTATATTAAAAAACTTTAGACATGCACACATTTATTATTAATATTTATTATTGGAATACTTTTTATGATTAAATTATTTTTCACGTAAAAAAATAAAATTAAACTTATTATGATAAGATTTTTTCAATATAAAACATATTTTTTAAAGTTGCATTTATATCTCTTTAATTGAAGCTATATTTAAAAAAGCATAAAGGAGAATTAATAAATAATACATCAATCATTTGGAATAGATAAGAAATTAAGTACTTTACATAACGTATGGAGCGAACGAAGGCTGCTGTCAGAATATATTATATAAATTATAGAAAATTTTACTAAAAAGGACAATAAAAATAATACTATTATAAGAAATAAGAAAAATTTTAGAATAAATTATTTTCAAATAATATTAGATACATAAGCTTGTCATCCTTTTATTAACACAAATTTAAAAGCAAATGTAAAATATCCTTTAATATCTTATTTTAATTAGAGTTGGTACAAAAAAGTATATTATTATTATTTTGTTTGACAATAAGATAAAGACAAAATGCTTAAACTTTCTAATTTAATTTATCTCAAGAATATTAGCACTCATAAATTAAAAAAAACCCTAATTCCTAATTAATTATAAGAAAGAATTTAGACATCTCTTTTTATTTTTTCCAATCAAGTATTTAGACATCTAATATAAAATGTAAACTTAGAAGCCACAGGGTCCATGTTGAATTAAGCGGAAAACTAGAAAAACATGACATAGTCCTATCCAAAAGAATTAGAGTGAAGGTATTGGAACCATAATGGAGATACCTAGTCGATCCAACACTTGAAGAACAATAGCCAGAACCTTAAGCCTTATTGCAACTAAACACAGTCTTCCTCTTCTTCTTGTTTTTTTTTTTTTTGGTATGTAAACATTAAAAAACTAGCCATAAATTAAGTTCTGCAGATTACAGAAAAAAGAAGTAACAGATGATGAACAAAACACCAAAAGAGCTGAGTGTTCAATGTAGAGGCCTAGATCCATCATATTCCTCTTAATTATTGACATTAACATGTAAAATTTTCTTAGTAATTTTCCATTTGCAAATCATCATTTAATACTATTTTGTACTAATCATCCACATTATGATAAATACTATTTATAAAAAGATAATTTCTTCAAGACTCATCTTTTCCATCTGGCTAGTTTCGGGTTCAGGCTTGGGTTTGAATTCCCGGAAAATAAGTGTCTATCCAAATAGATTGATTTCTACTGCACTTAGTATGCAATGTAGAGCAAGAAGCTTATTTAGCTATGTATAGAGAGAAAGGACATTATTACTGTGAGCACTATGCTTATTAGGTCATGGTTTATAACAGCAGTACTGAATCTACTGAAAATGGTGAACAGTGACTACAGCTCAATAAGTAAGAAATATCTAAGACTTATAAAGTTATCTAACCCCTTTATCAATCTATTAGGGTTTTCGAAAATGAATTTTTGATGAGAAAAAAAAGAAGAAGAAACTTCTCTTCTCTTACGTTTAATGAGGACCAGAGGTGATTTTTTCTTTAGAAGCAGCTTTCGTCAGAGGTTTCTTTGACCACCAAAAGCTGTTAATTACTTCCATGATTGTATGTTATTGGATCTTGTGCAATTATATTGACACTGTCACACTTCTTCTTTTTCTTTCTCTTCCCCGTCTTCTTCTGAAAAGCTTAAGACCCTAATCTAAGGATGACTATTCCTAGGTTAAAGACGAAGCATCAATGAATTATCTTTAGAGTTGCAGGCTATAGGAATTTCTTCTTGTAATGCTATGGCAAACAAAACAGAAATATATCTAAGAACTAGAGCTTGTAAATAATCTTTGCTCTACTCATTTATTTATATCTCAAATTCAGTTTCAATAAGTGAAAGTCATTGCATATATGTTGGCTATGAAAAAAGAGAAATAAGAGCTTTCAAGAGGAAATATAAAGAGAAGGAGAATTTTAACAAAACTATATTTTTATTATAATAACATTATACTTAAGATATATATTAATATATAATTAAACATGCTTCTCTTAAATTTTTAAAAGGATAATTTATAATTATTCATATATTCAAATTAATTTTAGTACAGTTATCTTTATTTTTAACATTTGAGTTTATGATCTCCAACATATATGTGAATGCACTGGACTGAAATCATGCCATTGTTAAAGTAGCCTAGCCAAATACAAAATCACAAAGAACTCAAAGTATTGAAGCTTTCTTATGGAATTATTCGTCTCATAAGTACCAAGCATAGCAGAACATAGGCTTCTTCAGGGTTTTACCTAGCACTGAATTCAGAAAATTATGGAATCAAACAGGAGATATAAGAGCATGAGAAATGTTGCTGTGAAATGCAATAACTTCAATCAACTCTCACCAAGATATATAGGCAAGTAAGATTGTTGTAGTAACTCTAAAGTACAGTAACTTCGTTTCTCACCTGAAAGAGAGAGAAATTTTAAGGGTTTTCTTGTTGCAAGAGGAGAGGGTCTGGATCTTCCTTCTTCTATATCACTTCTTTATGTCATTTACAAGGAAAATCCTGGTCCTTATCTGGAGGACTTTTGCTACTGTGAGATTGAAGAAGCCTTGAGGTCGTCATACTGAAATGAAAAGGTCTTACTGATTGGTTTATAGGGTACTGACTTGGGGTAGTAGGATTCAGCAACAGGTTTGGAGAGCTTGAATTTAGCATCTGGAAATGGTTGATTTGCCTTGGATCAACCTCAGTTGATGGAAAATATGATTGTGTAGTTCCTGGAGGGCAAAACAGAATCTGAGAACCTGATGATAAAGACAGTGTGGAGTGCAACGGTACAGCATTTAGGTTGTGTAGCTCTTCTGGTTGTGTTGCTGCATATCCTTGACCTCCGAAGGCAAAATTTGGAGGGAGATATGAACCATATGGAGCGCCATTGATGGCCAATCCACTGGAGGAAGAGGGAGTTGCTGTTCTAAGTAAGAAACTGGTAGATGAATTAGCACCTGGACCTTCATGTCTTTCATGTTTACTTTCCTCAGTCCAATTCTCCTTCTCATCTGCTGAATCTTTTGCAACTTGTTTCGATTTTCCTCTCAAAAGTGAATCCGAATTCCAAACGTTTGATCTTGTTAATTCAGTTCCATCTTCCCAATTGATGATGTTACTCATTTTAAACCTTTCTTTGTTTGATTCTGATGAGTGACCAACTTCATGAGAATGACCTATCACTGCAGTGGTATAATTCAGGCCTAAGTTTGCAGGTGGCAGTGGAAGTGGAAGTGGAAGTGGTGGCAGTTCATCGATCTCCTGTTTAGCTGCATTAAGTAACCAATCTACGACTTTACTTGGCTGATTCAGACCAAGCCTATCTTGAAGATCATACAATTGAACGGCAGTTGTAACAGAAAGCCTAACTCTTCTGTCTCTAAGTCCTCTAATGGTGCGAACTTTACTATGCCTGTCTTTCCCTCCAAAAGCTCGTGACACTCGCACAATTCTAGGATCCTTCAACCTCAGCCATTGCGCGGAGCTTGATGATGAACCCTTACCAAACTTTCCATCACTTGTACAACTCTCCTTCTTCTTCGATGGAGACTGCACTTCTTTTGAACTTCTAATCATCTTATGCGTCTCATCATCTTCATACTGCGCAGACATGACAGGATCTTATGAAATATAGAGCAATCACAAGACAAAAAAACCCTAAACCTATTAGAGAAACAGAAAGTTGAAAAAAAGAAACTAAGGAATGAACATGGTAAACATCTGGTTTTCATAAGATTCTAGAGGACAACTGCATCAACCAAAACCATATACTCAAAACTTGCCATTGGAAACAGAAATCGTACCATAAATTGCATGAAGTCGACGACTCAGAAGTGAAATTTCAGCCCCAAGTTCATGTCTAACAGTGAGACTTCGAGATTGATACAAGATTAGACTTACAATGGTGACCAAGTTCCTGAAGAACCCTTATCAGTATCCTTCTGAAGATGGCATGTAGTATAAAACTCAAGTTCGATCAAGCTTGCATATAGGGTTAAAGGGTTTTTTTTTTTTTTAAACAAAAAATTCCGAGAATCAAAGTGATTGAGGAAGCTGAGCTGTTGGAGAAAGGAAGATGCCTGAAGAACTCGACCGACCATGGTCCAAGGAAGACGTAAAGATAAAGCAATGGCAGATATGAAGCCACGTGGCGCATTGTACCATCGATTAACTAAATGTGCAGGCAGGCGGGCAGGTCTTTATCTTATCATTTCCTTTCTCACGCATGTTGAGCAATCATTGTCTCAATGAATAATCTTCGGGACAAATTTTCATAATAGTAGCAATTTTAATCCTTTTTTTAAAGATTATTATTGTCAAATAAAATAAATTATTCTTTAACTAATTCTAAATAAATCTCTTAATTTTAAGATTATTGAAACAACTTTTTTGTAAGTTTTAATTTCTTAAGAAAAAATCTTTGTATTGAACCTTTTTTTTCTTAAATCTCCATTAAATTTAATAGTGAAATATACGTAACATAAACAACAAATATAGGCCAATTAAATATTACTATCATAAAGACCAAATATAATTATTAAATCTGATCAAATTAATTAAATCTGATCAAATTAATAATTTATTATAACTATTTTAAATATTAGTTTGAGTCAATTTTTATTAATTTCAGCTAGGTTTGAAAGATGAGTTGAATCATTATATCAATAATATTTGATTAATTCACATGTATTATTAAAGCTATTTGTATTTCACAATTATCTTTTTTAAAAAATAAGAAATATTCTTTCTAGAAACTTAAAAACTATGGGAATTTTGTTAAATAATTTTAAAGATGATGAAAATTTTTAGTGTTGCTTAAACTATATAAGAGTTTTCGTATCATACTATCATCTTTATCCCAAATTATTCTGTGCATATTTGGTATTTGCTGGTTAAGGTTTCTAGCTGGATAAAAATGGCTGCTTACACAAGCAAATACAAATGCTATAAATTCAACAGGAATGGGACCATTCTGGACATTTTCAAAAAGCGGCTAGTCACGCTTTATCGACAACTACAAGTTTAGTTTTGCACTGGATCCTAGTGCATGCCAATTCCCTAGTTGAAACAGGGACTGATAGATTGATGACATAAACCAAACACACAGTAATCTTATTTGATCTTGTTCATCTTCTATTGAACTAGTTCTGAGCATCACTACTTAGTGATTATAGCAATTTTATCTTATTTAAGTATTTAATGTTCATTCTTTATAATAAATCTTCATTCTAACATTGAATCGCCCTTTTTAGGATATATTTAATCAAAATGTCTTTTATCATTATATGAAATGTGAAGTTTGGAGGTGTGAAAAAAAATCATCGGTCTGCAAATATTCTTGAATAAATGGAAAAAATTGCGATTTTTAAGTTTTTTTAAAAAATTTCTCAATATTTTCAATGAAAACTAATTTTAAAATCAAAATTCTGACGTCAAAACAACTTCTAATGGTGTTTTGCCGAAGCACGACAACATATTAGAGACGGGTCGATATGAAAGGTCTGCTCGAAACCAAGAGGTAATTAAATGTGGAAGAACAAAACAAAGAAAAGAAAAACTTGGATAAGTCTATTGTTCATGGCCTCTAAAGTTGTGGCTATACTCCTAAGAGCAGTGTCAGCTTGATGTGTATATGGCAGCAATTTAAGATACTTATAAGAAGTTAGAATATAGGTGAGGGACCAACCTCTAGGGCGGCATCCACTAAGGACGAGGACCACACAACTTTTCTGCAGAGAGACATGCATGGAGGGAGTTGGATTTTGTTGAAATAGAACCTAACAGCTGACATTTTTAGCACAAGAAACTCTGGTTAGTCTTAATGAAGTCAGGCTTTCTAGGTGAAGAAATTTATAGATTTTAACGTATACAAGTTTGTTTCTTCATCTTTGAAAAAACATGTTCAATGACAATGACAAAAGAATTAATGACGATTGTGAATCAGTCATCTCAAAGTAAGTGGATCACAGCTAGCATTAAAACCTTAGCCCTGATTAATACTTCCTCCTATCTAAAATTAAAGTTGTTTTAGAGTGATTTTAATTATTCAAAATAAGTGTCATTTGTAACTTTTTATGCATGTTTATGATTTTACTTCTAAAATTACCCTTTAATTTCTCTCACATCTTAATTACACAGATTATATTTTCAAGACACTTCAACATATAATTAATTAATAAGGGTATATCAAATATTTTATTAACTTTCTTAATTAGTATGTATCCTTCTAAAATGACTTTTATTTTGAGTAAGAGGGAGTATTTACTGTGACTTAATTGCATATCAAAATTTACATTGTAATTGTAAGTTATTAATGTAATTGCTAATAATTGATCACTAGGCCGTAATTATAATTGTAACTTAATGGAATAATTTAAATTTTCAATATGTTTCATCACTCAAAATTAATTACTAATTTACTATATGACTTAACTCTTTTTGTTTTAGTTTGTTTATTTATTTACACATTTTATTTTATATTGTTAATCTTTACCATATTTATATGAATTATACTATATATTTTTATATGTTTAGTTTTACATATTTATTGATGTCTTGTATTGTTATTAATTTGCTTTACATATATGTATATCATAAATAGTTTTTCTATTATGTAAGGATTAAGGTTGCATAGCATTTAAGCAGGATTGTCATTTAGTCTTGTTATTGTTTTTAGTCTATGATGAATTATCATAAAAGCAACGACAGAGCTACACCACTGGGCCCCTCAAGTTTTTTTTAAAAATTAATTTTAATATATATAAGGACAGAGTTATTTAAGGGTAAGTGGTGCATTGGGCCCTCCAAAATTTAAAAAAAATAATATTTGAACCCTCTTATATTAAATTTCTGGCTCCTATCACTACATAAAAGCATAGTCAAGCATGTTTAATGATGATGACAAAGAATTGTTGATTTGATTGTGAATTAGTGATTTCAAAGTAAGTGATCCAAGTTAGCATCAAAACCCTAACCCTAATATTTACAATGTCTTAATTATAGATCACAAGTTATATGATAATTATAAGTTATTAACTTAATTTTTAAAAAATTCGGATATGAACTTTACGAATGTAATATGATTTCTTCGGTAATTATAATTGTAGCTTATAATTTATCATAAAGATTAATATATATATGTACTTTTTTAAATACGCTTTTTAAACCCTACTTAAGACTTTAGACTGAACATGTGGGATTGTGTGTGAGAGAGAGTGAGAGATGCTCTTCTCTGCTAGATTACAGAATGAAAGAGATGGATGAGAAAAACCTTTGGGGTTTGGATCTCTTCTTTTTCTCATGTCTTGTCTCTCTAAATTAATTAACAGTGTTTGGCATCTCAAGATGAACAGAGTAAAGGTTTCTAACAAAGTTCTGATTTCTGGGTGTGATACAAAGGTACCATTATTGTGAACAATCAATGGTCCCCAAAGTTCTCTACTGTTACTGGCCATTACCAGTCTAGACTTAATGCAACTATGAATCCTGCATTTGATATTATTAGTAGTACCACTCCTAGTTACTATAGCAACTCATCGATTCTCTGGTAGTACTACTGCAGTCTCTCTCGTTTGTATTTATGTTAGAACAACTCATGTCTGATAAGTGTTTTTATATATAGCTCAATTTATCTTTATTTTTCTTTTCAATCTTATAATGATTCATATTTTTATATATAACCCAATTCATTTTTATTTCTCCATTTGATATGAGACTAATTTTATTTAAAAATGTTCATTAATATATATGGATATTCCTTAGTGTTCCTAAAGATCTTATAGTAGAATGAGAGAACGTTTAAGATAGGGATGAACAAAAATCCAAGCAATGGTACTATATACTTGAATACCATTTATCTTGGCTTCTGCTTTTTCCCTATCACTCTCTTGATACTGGCAATATGTATCATACATACGGAGTTAGAATGTTAGATGTCTGTTGTACCAGATGACAAAGAAGACAAGAAAAGAACGCAAAGAAACATAACATTTGTTTTACTTGTCTAGAAATTTTGTAGCACATTGGTTGTGTACTTGTGTTACTTCACTTTCATTGCCACCTCTGCTTTCCAATATTTCATATTAACTTTCTCTAAGGCCTGAAGTCCTCTCGGTGTTTAAGAAATTTTTTACAAACCCATTTTTAAAACTTTTTAAAAAGATTTGGTGTAATTTAAATTTTTCAAAAAGAAAATTTCTCTTAAATTTTGATTAAAAATTTATAAAATATATGCGGCATGAACATCACTAATGAAATGTGACGATTCAACTTAACTCTTAAAATTGAACCAAACTAATTAAATCATACTAAACTAATAATTTAATATAATTATCTTAAACTATTAATTTAAATTAAGTTTAATTAGTTCGGATCAGATTTAAGAACTGAGTTAAGTTGTTATATAGTTGATATTTGATTAGTTCATGTATAATATTTATATTAGGCATATTATGTTGTTATTTTTTACAAAATTTAAAACTAAAAAAACTCAAGAATTTTAAATATTAAAAAAATTCTAAAATATTTTAAGCTATAGAAAATTCCTTGTATTTTTACTTTTTTTTCTCTAATACTAAACTAAATTTTCTTCTTTTCTTGTTCTTAGTGTTTCCTATCTTTTATTTTTGTTGCTCACAAGGCGTCTTAGGAGGGTCCCAATTATGGAAAGGCACCTTAAGTCATCCACATCTAGTCTAATCCCCACTTGAGCCAGGAAGGTCCCTTACAAAAGGCAAAGCTCTGGCCCCAAGTTTTAAACAACTGCATACATGAGGGTGAATTTGAATCCGTGACCTCACTTAAACCAGGAGAGCTCTTACCAACTCACATTTCTGTTTCCTATTTTTTTTCATAGCCTAACAGCAGACATTACTATTTGACAGAGGAATCAGACAGCAATCCCAAGATGTAAAGAGCCAACAGAAGAAGAACTAGAATACACTATAAGCTTATTAGTTTTGAATATGAAACTGAAGATATAGTAGGTAAAGATAAAGAAACCCCACATGGGTGTTGTTCCACCATTAGAGACCTCTTGACCGCTTTGACCAGTTTCTCAGAGCTTGTCCAGTAAATGACAGAACTATTGGCTCACGACTAACAATGAGATGGTGATTGTGCACTTCACAGACTCTCTAATGGGGTCCCGCTTCTTTAACATCACTAATTACACGAACTTGGACTTTAAGGATTTCACATCTCCGAGAAGTTTTAACCATGCAAGGATGAAGCAAAGAGGTCAAAGGTTGCACCAGTATTGCTGTTTTTGCATTGCAAATGTCATGCTTTGTACGTCCTCTTTTAGGATAAGAATTGAGCGTGCTCATATATAGTAGGAAAAACAGAATTGAGCATGCTCATGTATAGTAGGAAAAACACCTGAATCCGGTCTAAAGTGAAAAGATAAAAACTATTTGGAATGAAATTTAATTTGATTTTAAGTTTCAAAACAAGTTTTTAAGTTTTGAATCACATTTTAACTTATATACAAATTTTACATAATCTTATTAAGTTTAATAAAATAAATTATTTTATTTAATAAGTGAAATAAAACGTCCTTAAAAGTGAAAATTCGAAGTTTGAGTCGCACCATTGCCATTTCTATGTTCATTTTACCAAGCTCGTGTGGCTACCCATAAGCCTAAATAAGGAGTTCAGACTAGACATTTTCATTCTTAGGCTCATCTCATCTAATCCATGCCCTAACCAATATGCGTATCACTTAAAAAAATTCTACAAAGATACCTAACAGGCAAACTATAAGGGTTTGCAAAGTATAGTCTTTGCTTGGTCATTCGAGTGGATGTGGAAAGTTCATTGACTGAACCTGATGAAGAAAAAATATGCATGCGCATGCTGGCTGCGAAAAGTAATCAAGACATTTGGAAAAAGGAAGCACATGAAGTCTTTTGGCATGCTTTGTATACATGGAATTGTCCAATCATATGCTAAAAGTTTTAGCCCTGTTATATATGTGTGTATAATTTAAAAGATTTAATCGTTATAAAATTGGTTAAAAATTAAATAAAAATTAAAAATTAAAAATATAGTTGAAAGATTTTTTTTTTACTTATTGAAAAAACTTAAATTTAATTAAAAATATTCTTAAATAAAAATTAATCGATTTATTTTATTTTATAAAAATTAACCGATTAATAAATAACACTGTATACGGAATTTGGAAGTGAGCTTGAAGTGAGATCCTTTTACCTAGTTCAAATGTTAATCGAACAATAGCATAGTTGCACAGAAGTTGGAAGTGAGCTTCAAGCTTTTTCCCGACCAAGTCACGTCGGTCTTCTTCGTCGATTCTCCACATAGTTGCAGTAAGGCACATTTCTTATTTCTAGGCCCTTGTGCCTGTGAAGCCCTATGGCTTTCGGTTTAAGTTGAAGGTCCACTAGTTATGTCAGGAGAAGCCTACCCAAGGTAGAGTTACTTATATGGCATAAGTTTATATTTTAATTTTTGAAGTTTTTATAAAAATTTAAATTCTAATTAGCTTTTTATTAACTTGAAATACAAAATATTTTTATAATAAAATTAATGATTTCTATTTTATAATGAAGACGTCTATTGTTAGCATGAAAATTGAATTATTCATTAATCCATCTAAATTTTATATGAAGATTTTTTTTTTGGTTTTTAAGTAAGTTGAAGAACTAATGGATCCCTCATTAAAAAAATGACTTAAATTTAAATAATGAAATCCTAATTATGACTAGTGAATTTTTATTTAGATATTATGAAAATTATTTGTATAATACTCATGGCTTATATAAATACTACAAAATTTTGGTGTCAAATTTAAATTTTGATGAAAACTTTAAATAATTAAATTGTATCTTTCATCTTATATATATTAAAGGTTATAACTCTTCTTTTCTATTTTTATTATTCATATTTTATTTACAGTTTAAAATTAAATAGTATTAGAGTATGACTCAATCGGTCTGAATTTAAGGTCCTGTTTGATAAATGACTTATCAATCAAAAATTAATTGATTGATCATGTTAAACAGTTGATTATTGTGTTTAATAATCGGCTGATTGAGTTAATTGAGTGATCTGATTTTTAATAACCTGCTTAATAGGAGTGTTTTGGTGTTAGATGATGAAAATTATGCGTTAATGACTATTATGCCCTTGCTCTTTTTTCACTACTCTTTCAGTATCTCAACGTTGGCAACAACAAGCAAAAAGGCCCATCAACTGTTGGGCCACATAAAAAGCTCCCACATCAGATGTTGACGTCTCAGGAGGAAACCTGAGGATCTTTTTGTCTTTGTATTTTAACTTCTCTAGTTATATGGAATTATATTGTTGGGCACGGTTTTTCTTTCTTGACAGTAGTATTGGTCTCTTTCCTTCATGGTTAAGAATATCAAACTTTGGACATGGATTGTAATATGTATTGTTATTGAAAATATCAACATGATCTGCATCTGCTTTATATATTGGTTGTTTGTGAAAAAAGATAATAAAAGTATACATTTTTTCTTAAATACGTAATATTATTTTGTATATTACTATGATATAATATTTATATTCTTATAATCATTTTTTAAGTCATGTCTTTTTAATTTATTTTACATATAAACAGTTAATAATAAACAGTTAATATTATCCGCTGATTAATTTAACTATATTAATTACTATCAACTAATCGCTATAAATTTAACTAACAGCTAATGTAATATGTTAATGATAGTCTAAGCCTGATCGAAGTTTTTACTTCTCCAACCTTATTCAAAGTTTAAATTGTCTAACACCAATTCAACTCAATTTGATCCGATTCGTCCAACCAAATTCCTAATCTTCCATTACTTTGACCTGGTCGACTTTCAAACTTCCCACCTATCGTCAACCCCCTTCTAACCATGGTAATATTGTGAGCATTTCTTTCATCGTCTACCAAACATAGGCCCAACAAAACCTAACCGTTGTCAAAGTTGACAGAATTTGTCAAATTCCCACATCAAACTCCATCTCCATTACCCTCCTCTCGTTTTTCCACACTTCAGTTATTTAAATTGCAGCACCAATCCAACAATCAATCAATGAATCGAATGAGCTTCAAGTGTAACGATGATGAAGAAGAAGAAGACAGGAGTAAGGAGGTTCAAGTGTCAAACGAGGAGCTAGGACAATGAGTGAGAGCCATTGTCGAAGAAAATGAGAGGAGCAAAGAATTTCAAGTATGAAACAAGAAGCGGTTGATTTATGTTGTTGCAGTTAATTTTTTGGTTTAATATTTAATTGTATAAATATTTTTTATTCAATAAAAAACATTTTTTATTTTTATATATTTGTTTTTTTAAAATTATTAATCATAAAGATAAAATCCTTGGAATAATTATTATGCAATTACAAATTATAATGTGACTATAATTATTATATTCGAATTGTATTTTATATTATTCTTAAAATATTCCTAGTCACGGTTTCATCAAGACGGGGTATTGATGAAATGATTAGACTAACACATATGTGTTTCTTTTTTATGAAAAAAGTAATCAATCTCATAGATTAAAGTGTGGAAATACTTAAACAAATATGTGGGTGCTTATTAAAGAATAAATTCACTAAACTGACCCAATCATAAGAATCTCGAATGGAACATTACTTGTGTGTTTGTAGATTATCTCATTATAATGGTTGTATAATTGATCCTTAGACTTGAGATTATCAAGTTATTTCATGTAGGAATTACTATGTTTTGATGCTATTTATGTTCTATTATTTGAGTAGTTCATTTCGGTAGTCATTGGAAATAGTATAAACTATGTAAAGATAGTTGAGTAAATTAATAAAGAATTCGTTACTCTAAAATAATTAAGGAGAATGTTCTGTTGTTCTTGAATAGTAATAATTTTGAGAGTCTTTGGCCATAGTAAATTGAAATTTGAAAAAGTTGTTTTCAAATATCAATTATAAATCATTTACTAATTAACAAGAACGGACGTGATGGAATTATTTAAAGTAGACATGAATTCTATACTTTAATTCCAATTGGAATATTAGATGATGAAATGATTAATTTAGACATTCTAATCATGCATAGACAGGTCAAGTCAAACCACTTTGATATTCCTAATATTTGGGTAGTCATGACATGTTGCTAAACGTCAATCATGATCTATAATTATAGATTGTTTAATTAGGGAATTAAAGATAAATTAAAAGGAGTTTCAATTTATCTAATTCTAATTATGAATTAGAATTAGAATTTATAATCATGGCCAACATATTAGGAGCCTAGTGGGTTACACATAAAAAGATCTATAAAGGAGAAAGTGAAATTTGAATTAAGTTTGACTTAATTGAAAAGTTTTTAAAAGTTTAAGGATCAATATATGATATTTGATCTTATAAGAATTAATTCATAATTATGAATAAAGTTTGACTTTAGTTGTAATTTTAATAAAATCCAAGAACATGAAAAATAAGATTTTTTATTTAAAAGGAAAAATTAGAAAAATTGGGAGCTAGTACTTCTTACATTTTTTCCTCTCGAATTAGATTTGAATTTTCTCTGAATAAATCCGTGGATATCATTAGAAGTTGAACGATTGAACGGCTTGTGGATTGACGGATTCAAAGAAACAGAAAATTATAACAAAAAATCGAAACATGTTAGTATAGCATTGTCAATTACTTGTTTTATATCTCTAATTAAATTTTTTAAAATTAATTTTATAAAAAATTTTAATTCAATCCGTTGTGCTTAGATTCGATCTTGCATTATTTATCGGATAGAAGCTAAGGATTGAAAGATTGTGGCAAAGTAAAAAGAGTAGCGACTAGAGTTACAAGAGGAGAAGAGGAGAAAATTTATATTTATATATATATATAAATAACATATCAAACCGTGAAATCTTAGTGAATCTAATTTAAAGCTTAATTATTTTTAAAAGAGTGCTGAGATTAATTCAAATTTTAATTAATTTGAATTAAATTTGTTGAATTTGAGTCGAATCCAGTCAAGTAAGATCAAGTTCAAATTAATTATTAAGCTTAATTTTATATACTACAAAAATTACACCTTACTTAATATTAATTAAGTTCTCAAAGCTTTTTCAAAAAAAATCAATTCATATTGAACATAAAATTTAATTAGGATCAGTGAATTAAAATTTTAAATTGCATTTTTAAATTTTTATTACTATTTATATTTTAAAAATTAAATTAATATTTTGATTATGTAGATAATAATCACATAAAAACTAACATTTAATATATTTACATGACCCTTTATCTTTTTTAATATAATTTTTAAACTTTTATGTCAAATAAATCAGTGATTATACAAAAATCACATAATTTAAATGTTTTTATATATATTAATGAAATTAGTTTTAAATTATTTAATTTTAAAATTTTAAACATTTAACAATTTATAATTCTCCCGTTTAATTCGTACGAAATTCTTTTTGTATCTTTGTGCTCTCTCGAATCTCGAGTCTTCTCTTCTGCTTAAATTACTCAGAATTTCTGAATTGACGTCAGCAATTTTGGTCATGCATTAATTGCTATTTAAGGCAGAGGATAACTTATTTTTAAGATAGTTTTAATTCATTTATATCTCAATTAATCATCGCTCGAATCGAGGACGTGTTCTGTGAGAGGTAATTAAGTCAGGATAACCTTATCAACTCACCGCTTGGGGTTAGGTAGAAATAACTTTTAATATGCTTAATGACAATCTCAACGACGTAAAGGTCTGCCGTGAATGGACTTACATCAGCAGTTTGACCTTCTCTGTACCTTCCATCAATGGATCATCAGAATTCATAGTATATCTGTACATCATACCCCTTTTCGCTAAACATGGCTTCAAACAGCAACAAAGTAATGATACTTGAGGTCTGCAGAATCTCTCCTTCCATGGAGTCCACAGAATCAGCCGTAGTGTCGTCACTTACGTTCACATATTTCGACTGTTTCTGGTTCAGTTTTCTTCCTGTTGAACGTATCTTTTTCTATGAGCTTGATGTGCTGTCTTCCGCTCTCTTCTACTCTGTGATTCTACCGAAACTCAAACGGTCTCTTTCCATCACACTCTCCTATTTCCTCCCTCTCGCGGGAAACCTAACGTGGCCTCTAGATGCCGTGAAACCTGTCCTGAGTTATGTCCCTAACGTTCACGACGCGATCAACCTCACAATTGCAGAGTCTAATGCAGACTTTAAACATCTTTCCGGGAACGGAATTCGTGAAGCTGTTGAATCACATCCTTATATACCGGAATTGCATCTGTCTGAGTCGAGTGCTCCGATCATAGCCTTGCAAGTAACGTTGTTTCCTGATCAAGGATTCTGTATCGGTGTTTCTGCGCATCACGCCATTCTTGACGGGAAGAGCACGATCATGTTCACTAAGGCTTGGGCTCACATCTGCAAACAGATGATCACTAAAGAGCTTGAGGAATACCCTAGCTTGTCACCAGAACTAACCCCGTTTCTTGATCGATCATCTGTTCATGACCCAGATGGGCTTGGCATGGAGTACTTGAAAAAATTCCCCGCCAATATAAAGTTCTCCCCTCAAAGCCTCGAGTTGGTACCAGCTTTTTATGAAATGTCAGACTCAGTACGAGCAACGTTCGAGGTTTCTGTTCAAGACATAAAGAGACTAAGGCAAAAAGTGGTTTCCAAATTGAAAAGACCACTCCATCCGTCAAGTTTTGTGCTGATATTGTCGTACACAGCTTCTTGCGTTGTTAGAGCCAAAGGAGTGGAGGGTAATACACAGGTATACTTTGCATTTGCGGCAGATTGTAGAGCTCGTTTGGACCCTCCAATGGCCGCCAACTTCTTTGGGAATTGTACAACTCCACTTAATGTTTCCATAACAGCAGTAGATCTTGTCGGAGAATATGGGGTTGTTACTGCTGCAGAGATGCTGAGCGAGGAAATAAAGGGATTGGAACTAACAGGAGTTTATGAAACTGCAAAGCAAAATCTTGGAAAGTTGATTTCTATGAGGATTGAGACAAACAAACCGAAAGCGTTTGTCTCAGTTGCCGGATCTCCTCAGTTCAGAGTTTATGAGACGGATTTCGGATTTGGGAAGCCAAAGAAAGTGGAGATAAGCTCAGTGGATAAGACAGGAGCTATTTCCATGGCGGAGAGTAAAGATGGAAGTGGTGGAGTGGAGATTGGTTTAGTTCTTAAGAAGCATGAAATGGAGTTCTTTGAGTCTGTTTGTTGATGGCCTAAAAGATATCTTTTAAAGCTATGGTCCGTTTGGTGAGCGGAAAAATAAAGTGAATTTGGAATATAATTTATCAAAAAATAAATATATAAAAAGTAAAAATATTTATATATTTGTATATTTATAAGAATTCTAATAGAAAAGTTGGGTAGATTTTTATCATAGTGTTTGGTATGAAAAAATATTTTATGAAATGTAACTTAATTTTAACTTGTGCTTCCAATTATATCCTTACAAATTGAATAAAAATTGAAATCAATAAATAAGGAAAAATATTAACCTGAAGATTGTTGATTGAAACTTCTAAGCAAAAATATTCAAAATCCTACTAACGGAAGAACAATAAGAATAATTGAAGACAGTATTATTAATAAGAATAATTAAAGACAGTATTATTAATACACTGAAATTGGAGATGAATTTTATTTTAATATTTTATATAATATTTATTAATAAAGTATTAATAAAATTTTTATTTTTTAAAATAAATAATTTAAAAATTAATATTTATAAACTAATATTTATTTTATATATTTTTAATTATTAAATCAAAATTTATTTGAAAATTATATATTTAAAAAATATTTTAAATTTAATTATATTTATTAATAATTATTACATTTAAAAATTAAATTTAAATTGTGAATATTA
>JANKOD010000001.1:23701101-23718927 GCA_026284645.1 Erythroxylum acuminatum | reverse complement strand
CAATTTTTGTGAAGGAAGTGCTGCCCAATTTTGATTAGAAGAGGGTTGAATCTTGCTTTGAAAGTGAAGTATAGGTGAAAGATGAACAGTACCTGAGCTTGATGACCTGAAACATTGATGAATTTTTCTATATTGATTTAGGAGGAATTGGTGAAATTGGTCTTAATGAAAGTTGAAGCCTATCTTGTTAGCTTTCCATTTCCACTAATTATGCAATTTTTCGATATCTAGGTTAAGAGTTATGGCCTATTGATTATCAGCTGTTTATGTGCATTTGTGTTGGAACCTAAGCCTCAATGTAGGTTTTGTGAGTATTGTACTTTGGAGCTAAATTATGGACTGTTTTGATATTAATGAGCCTAAATGGTCTTATAGAAAGTTGTAGAGGAATGTTTTAGTTTTGAAATGGTGCATACTATGCTATTTTTAGATATAAGAATTGGGAGTTATGAATTTTCAAAGACTGGACCTAAGTTAGGTAATCGGCTAGTGATCAGGGCAGCCACTAGCATGACAATTTTGAGCTAGTTAGTGATGGGATTTGCCTTTAAGCCCTTCATGAGAATTGTAGTATTTTGTTTGATCTTTTCATGGGTATAAAGTATGCAATGTTTGGACATTTGGGCAAGGAGTTATGATTTTTAGAAAATTGCTGTCCTGTTCAGGTGATTTAAGTGGGCATACTCTTTAACTGAGTATTTGACCCATTTAGCAATTGAATTTGGTTTCTTGTTGTTCATGAAAGTTGTAGAACATGTTTTGTTCTTTCTTTTTGACATAAAACTTGTAATTGTTAGCTAAGGGAATGGGAAGTTATGCTCTTTGGAAAAATGTTGTACTATTTTGGACCATTTTGATTAGGCAGTGACTTTGATTGCATTTTTGACACCTTTAGAGGTGGAATTAGTTTTTGTGTTCTTCATGAAAATTATAGAGCTCTCTTTTCTATATGAAATAGACACCAAGTTTGTCGAATTTGGAGTTTGGAGTTTGGAGTTATGCCCTGTGGAAGTTGGTAAGTCGGAGGAAGATTTTCAGACCTGCCATTGTAGTAGGGTAAGTCGACTAGAATCCTCAACAAGTCGACTAGGACATGCACAGTAGCATAAGTTGACTAGGAACATATATTTTTCCTTCTTTTGCTTATAACTTTTTCGTCTGACATCCGATTGACCTGATTCTCGAGACATCGGATTCGTGACGTATTAAATTTCATTTATGAGAAATTAATTTCATTAAATTAATGAGCCTATTTTTTAGTTTCTTTTGCTCTTATGTTTTACACATAATTTTCACAATACCCACAAACCCATCTCATGTTTAATTTGAGAATTATATAATATTATTTGACTTTTTTTATATATTTTTTAATATTTATTTTTTTATATTAGTTTTACTTATATTATAATCCATATAAAAGATTTGGTTATATATATTTTCATTTATCTTTCGCATGTTTAAAATTATATAATAATTAATGTATTATATTATGCATATAAACGATACACTTTAAAAACTATTTATATGCATAAATAATTTTTATTATAAAATAAAATATAGTTAAAATTAAAAATATTTTTTATTTTTATATTATCAAATAGTCTATTATACAAAAAGATTCTTCTAACAGATATATGCTTATTCAAACATTTGTTAATTCAGTCCAGGCCAAGTTGAACCGGACTGGGCCCGAGTTTTATTTCCGTCTAAATGCAAGCCGAGACATGTCTGATCTTTTTCCCACTAAATCTGGAACACGTCGCATCTACTTTTTGTCGGTCTTTCGTGGTCTTTTAGATGTGGTTAAGGACATGATTATGACACGTGCTATGACTTAACTACTCTACAGTACACGTGTCGTCAACCCACATCAACTGTACCTAGGCTTCCCGTCTCTGTCAATTTCAGGCAACTTGCCAACTTGGCCTCCGTGGGGTCCACTGTCAGATCTTCTAGATTTCTTTTTTCTCCTCATGGGTTCGTTGGGCAAAGCTCCTAATTCTTTATTTAATAGTAATATCCAAATTTTTGTTTAGGTGAAAAGGATTTTTTTTTCATGTCTATAAATTTTATTATTTTCAATTTCAGTTATCCTGATTTTAATAAATCAAATATATAAAAAAAAGCAAAAAAAAGAACAATAAGAGTTGGTGACACCTCTCTCTCTCTGTATCTTATTTTTTATTTTTATTTTCTTACTTTGGGTCTCTTCCTTGGAATCTGCTACTTCACCCAGCCACGTGTCTCACTAACCCTCTTCATGCACTCCACGTATCCTCTTGCAAGGGGCGTTTCAGTCATTTCCTTTTCTGTTCTCTCTTCTCCCAGCCTTGCCTTTGATCTTCTTCTGTTTTCAGTGTTTCAATTGCTTCTCTTTCAAACAATCCCTCTGTTTTCCTGTTCCCTCCGTAAGGTTTTGTTAAGAAAGTTGTTTACTTTTTGGTTGTTTGCTATGGTGGTGATATTGGGATTTGTTTCAAATTGAGATACTGCAAGTTTTGGTAACCTTTTTGTCTTTTCTTTTCCTTGAAGCTATGGCTTCCAAAGTTTTGTTCTTTATTGGAGGGTTACTGTTCACTTCCTGATACAAGTTCTGTATCCCTCTATCTTTCAAACCCAGAAATATCTCTAAAGCTTTCAACTTTATTGTTCTTGGATGGCACGAAGTGGAGAGACCTTATGAACAACAAAAGCTTTCCTGCAGATTTGTTGCAACCATTCATGTCTGGGAGTCATCAAGAGACTGAAGAACGAGATGAAGTTGAGCTAAGCCTTGGACTCTCAATGAATGGGAAATTTGGGGTAGATCCAAGAGCCAAGAAGCTTACTAAATCATGTTCAATACCCGATTTCGTTAACACCATTAGAGGAAATGACAGTGATTGTGTAGTTCACGTGGCAAGTAAAGATCTTGTGAGGACTTGCTCTTTGCCTGTAGACACAGAGGATGAGACAAGGAAGAGGAAAGAGTTGCAGTCTCTTAGGAGGATGGAGGCTAAAAGGAAGAGAACAGAGAAGCAGAGGAATTTGAAGGCAGTGAAGGATCGGAATAAAGGGTTTAGAGAAGAGTGTTGGGAGGACTGGAAGAGAGTGCCTTTGTGTCAAGGGTCAATTGGATCACAAGGTACTGGTTCATCAGGAATAACAGAGTCTGAGAGCCGCCTAGTTCAAGGTGATTATTTCCCTGTCTTCTATTCTACTTTTCCTGGTCAATTTCATGGTTTTAATGGGAAAATGTTCCTTTTTCTTCAATTAAACCCTTTTCTGTTCATCATCATATGATTGCTTCTAGCTAGGTGAAGAGATTGTAAGAATTCTGGTTCCATAGTGTTAGAATGGTAGTGTGTGGAACAACCAAAATGTAGTTACTTGATACAAACTACATTGAAGATCTTGAACTGAAGGACTTGCATAAACGATGCAAGTCCTAAGATTGGAATCATATGTGATTTCTCTTCAATTTTGTCAATAATTAGACGTGAGGATAAGTGGTGGATGCGTTTGAGTTTGCAGTTCGTATGTATTATCATTGATTCACTTCTTGCTATAATGTTTAACGTGGAAGGAGACCAAGTAAAATCCCGACACGATCTCGAATTGATTGTAGAGGCACAACTTTTTCGTGAAAAGTCTGTTTACCTCTCATCAGTTTCAGCACGGATTGCTTATTTCCGTACTCGAAAGATCAGAGAGCGTATGAGAAACATATGCCATGAATTGTTTGTTTTCATGCACAATTGAATTTCCTTGCCATCATGAATGTACATAATAATATATCACTCGACCTGGGAATGATTTTGTTGATAGATTACCATCCTGGCTTCTTTTATTCTACCGCTATTTCGAGCTGGAATGCCCTTTATAATTCTGCATCATAGATGCATTGTGCTAGTTTTGTTTAGTGGCAAGTATTAACAATGTCAGTGTTGATAATTGATATCTTGTTCGACGGTAATCTGTATGGGGCTGACTTGAACCAACCAACATGTGTAAAGATCGCCTATCAGGTGCTTCCTTATGTGGTCTTCCAAGACATTACTAGTTTGTGATTATCTGCATCAATAGACCAGTTTGTGTCTTGTCTAACCTCTCTCTTATTGCCGATGTCTTTCTTCATTATAGGGAGGAACCAATATGGAGATGCAAGAAGCCCTGCCAGTGTCCAGTCATTTTCCGAGCATGATCGAAAGCTGTTGGTCACCCCTAAATTTCTGACCAGTGAAAACTCGTGCAGTCCTGTGAGACTTGATGACAAATACAGTAAGCATGTGGTCAATTACACCAAAACGAAAGATATTACAAGCACGGGATTGGAAGAAATGCCATGTGTGTCTACAAGAGGGGATGGCCCGAACGGAAAAAGAATAGATGGTTTCCTCTACAGATATGGAAAGGGTGAGGAGGTGAAGATAGTATGTGTCTGCCATGGAAGCTTTCTCTCGCCATCTGAGTTTATCAAACATGCAGGAGGAGGTGATATAGCTCACCCCCTTAGACATATAGTCGTCAACCCTTCGCCGCTTTTGTAGCAATTACCTTCATCTTCTGAACTTCTAGGAAGAGCATTAAAGATTACCTGCAATGGCTTGTCTTTATAGTGAGAGAACTTTCTTTATCTGGTATTCTGAGTCAGACAGTTCACTGATTTAGCAAAACCATTCCTTTGATCCTTGCATGACATGGTTTTAGGTACTTGAGATGAGGAAGAAAATGATCTTGTCTTTGCACATTCGTAAATACAACTAGAGCTATTGAGTTTAATCATCATGGATGGTTTAAAGGCAAGAGGGTGGTCCCATTGAGTAAATATTTTAAAAGCTGTCCATTAGGAGGAAGAAGGTACGAGTGGTTATGAATCTGTCCTTAGTCGTGAAACCAACAAAAGCGAAATGAAATGGACATCAGAACCACCAAAAAAAATTTATGATAATGAATTTTAACGAAACATAACTGAATCATCTTCTGAAGGTCTCAAAGATTGAAGATACATAAGAACCTTACAGATGATAATCACGGAAAATATGGTTGCAGCTACAGCAAATTTCTGTAACGATTCGGATCTTAATAGTAAATATTCCAGTAACTACGCTGAGATGAGAACAATAGTTATCAAGCATGGGATGGAGTCATCAAACTTAGAAACATTTTATAGCTTCCTTAAACAAATGCAACTCAGATACACGTATACATGGGGATCAATATCTGCAATTTTCCGCAGATTCTTTAGTACAATCCTCAAATGAGGGAACCAGCATCTAAGAATTGGAGCAAAACTATTTTACACTTTACAAGTCACAATATCTAGTCTATCTCTATCTAAAAGGGCATTCCAAGGTGAGGATTAAGAAAGCAAATTACTTACAATGGGGTGAGGTTACAACTTGCAAAATACTACCCTCAATCAATAGGGCCTAATCCAGTAACTAGCATGATGGAGGCTGAAGCTGTTTCAACCTTCGTACAACTTGCCTCATTGTAGGTCTGGTAGAGAGCGAGTCAACAGTACACACAACTGCTAGATGTAGAACTTCCACAAGATCATCGTGAGGACCTGCATCCCATAATCCTGCCGTGAAGAACTCTTTCGCCCGGCCTTGTCGAAGGAGCATGCATGCCCAAGCAACAATGTTGAAACCATTCCCGTAAGGTGAAAATGAAGGGTCCAAAGCTTTCTTATCTGAAAGCAGCTCAAGCAACACAACCCCATAGCTATATACATCAGCCTTATCTGAAACACGGCATGTCATTGCATATTCCGGGGCAACATACCCAAAAGTACCTGCTACGCCTGTAGTGGCATGGGTTTCTGACGTGCCCAGCAGTCTTGCTAAACCAAAGTCAGATAAGTAGGCATTAAATTCCTCATCTAGAAGGATATTGCTGGGCTTGACATCACGATGGAGTACTCGAGGCACGCATTGATCATGCAGGTAGGCAAGGGCACGAGCTATGTCCATAGCAATTTTGTGAAGCACTGTCCAATTCACAGCCCTCGTAGACCTCTCCTGTATGAACTTTTCAAGATTACCACCCGGCAAATAATTATAAATTAGGAACATCTCTGTCTCGCTGGCATGATATCCAATCAAAGTGACAAGATTTGGATGCTGCAGGCTTGCAAGGGTTTTAATTTCCGCATGAAATTGTTGAACACCCTGGAATCTTCCAACTGCAAGCCGTTTAATTGCAACTAGGAACCCAGGAAAGATCTCTGCCTTGTAAGTAGATCCAAAACCCCCATTGCCGATGCAATTGCTAGCACTGAAAGTCCCAGTGGCACACACAACATTATCAAATGTCAGTGGAACTCCAATATCTGTGAAGAGAGTTACTTCCTTTCTGGCAGATCCTGCAATTCTCGACTTTGGTTTCCACTTTCGGGTGTAGAAGAATAACACAATTAGAGCCAGAAGAACTGAGACAATGGCAGATGCAGACGCTATTGATGCTATTTCTATTGAAGTAAAACCACTGCCCCCACCCCCTTGCACCTGACTAGTTGGTGAAACAGCATAGCCCTGACCCTGACTAGTCGTTCCCTGAAGATCTCGAGACGGCACAGTTAGAGAAAACACACGGCAAGGGTGTAAATAGGGATTTCCAAGAACACTGCTGCATTTCATGAAGTTGTTGCCTAATGGCAATGGTCCAGATAAGTTATTAAAGGACAGATTGAGTGCTGAGAGCATAGATACATTCGCCAAGCCTGTGGGTATCTGCCCAGAGAGTTTATTGTCATTGAGAAGAAGGGAAGTCAAGTTCTTCAAGTTTGCAATACCACTAGGAATTTCACCAGTGAGCAAGTTTGAAGAAAGATCCAGCACCTCTAAAGATTGCAACTCACTCAAGCTAGAAGGAATTGAACCATTCAATTTATTCCCAGCCAAGGAAAGGCATTTCAGACCCTTTATTTGGCTGATACTGTTTGGAATCTGATCCTGTAGAAGGTTCCAACTGAAGTTAAGAGATTCAAGAGATACCAAGCTTCCAATGCCAGGAGGAATGGGCCCAACAATCTGATTTTTAGAGACATCAAGAAGCTTTAGAGATCTGCACCCTGTACCAATATCAGCTGGAATCGGACCATACATTCTGTTGTTGCTGACATTTGCAATCAAAGTCTTCATTTGACCACATTTCTCAAATAGCATTCCAGGAAAGGGTCCAGTTAGCTTGTTTTCTCCAGCTAAAAAGGTATACGTTGTTTCCATCCCTAACCTTGCAGGAGCAATTGGCAGACTCTGGACATTACCGGTAAAGTTATTGCCCCCAAAGTTGTGAAAGACTGAAACTTCACCATCTGCTCTAGGATGATATTTATTTGAAAAATATGATAAATAGGCAAATGATGTATCATAGGTGCCAAAGGGATACCCATCTATAGATGGAACCAATGGGCATCTCCTACTGTAGAAACTAGGGAATGAACCAGACAATGCATTTTCACTGACATCAAACACAGTCATGCAAGGAACTGGAAGCTCCTTAATAAGCTCCCCATCAAACCTATTAGAACTCAAGTCCAGATACCATAGTTTTCTGCATTTGCTGAAGCCCCCTGGAATGTTCCCAGTGAAGAAGTTGTGAGCCAAGTTGACTATCTCCAAATTATCACAAGAATCCCAGGTGGCGGGCAACTTCCCATCTAAAGTTGTTTTTGGTGCCCACAATATCCTCAGGTTCTGAAGAGACATAATTTCAACGGGAACTGCTCCTTGGAAGAAATTAAAATCATCACTTATAGAACTGACTTCGCCCAATGCATAATCCCATTTTGAACTGCTAGCATCTTGATGGGGATCAAACCCATGAGTAAGAACAAGCACGGACAATTTTGAGCAATTTCCAACTTCACGAGGTATTGGTCCACTGAGAAAATTTCTTGACACATCCAAAACTTCGAGATTACCAAGTAGACCAAGTTCTGGTGGAAGGATTTCTTCCAGCGAATTGGAATACAACAATAGTGTCCTCAAATTCCGACAGTTCCCAAAGCTACTAGGGATGCCTCCAATCAAGAAATTAGCTGAAAAATCCAAATGTTCCAGTTTCTCACAATGGTCTCCAATTTCCCTAGGTATTTTCCCGCTAAGCCCGTTTAAAGACAAATACACTTCCCTGAATCTACCCAGAAACCCCGGGACTGACCCGTTAATTCGATTTCCCGACAAGCTCAAGATCTCCAAAGTTTCACAATAAGAAAGTGATTCGGGAATGACTCCTCCTATCATATTAAACCCCAAATTCAAAACCCTCAAATTTCTCAAACCAGTAAATGAAACTGGCAACGACCCACTAAACAAATTACCCTCCAGATCAAGAACCTCCAACTTCTCCATACCCCAGATTTGACTAGGTATCTGCCCACCAAGCCCATTGAACGGCAATGACAAGACTCTAAGTTCGGATAGCTTGGCAATAACAGGGAACAATTTTCCAGCCAAAACCCCATTACTAACAACACAATCTCTCCGAATTCCAGATCCATACAGAGCAAACCTGACAGAACCAGAGCACGACAAAGCCTTTCCACGGTTGTTGTGTCCTTGTCCTGTGATGTTAAGAGCCACGACACGGGAGCTCGTGCCGCAGGTGACACCAGCCCAAGAACAGTGGTCGGAGTTGACAAGAGACCAGCTGGACAGCAGACCTGACCGGTCAGACACCGATTTCTTGAACTCTAGCAGCACCGATTTGTCGGAATTGCCAGAGCCCACTGCGTGTAGACAGAAAAAGAGAGTCCAAAACAGAGAGAAGAGCTTCAATCTGATAAAGGAATGCCATTTAACGACAAACGAGGAAGAACTAGAGGAACCCATTTCAGAACCCCAAAAAGGGTCTCCTAAACCCTAGTCACAAAACGCTAAACCCCTTCTCTTTTGCAGAGTGAAAGGGGAGGACCTTTCTCACACTGAAAACTCTAACCCTAATTTTGGGGTCCTCCTTAGAAGAGAAACAAAGAGAGAGGAAGAGAGAAGAACGAAATATAGAGAGAGAAAGAGCGAGAGTTCAACAGTAGAGAGAGAGCACTTTAGACAAAAGCCCTTCTCGTTTTTCACCTTTTTGTTCTCTCTCACAAAAATTTAAATAAAAACATATTATTTAAATAAGTAATTATATTATTATAATATAAAATTTAAATTATAAAAAAATTAAAACTTCTCTCTAATTTTTAAAATTAATTAATTTATTAATTAATCAACTATTTTTTAAATTAATAATTTTTAAAAAATAAAAATAACTCATTTTTATTTAATAATTTTTAATTAATTTTTAATTATATTTTAAACTTTTAAATTTTATTTAATTTTTAGTCAATTTTGTAACTATCAAATTAAACTTGATTTTATCAGTTTAATTCCTCACAAATTTTTAAATATTGAAAAAAAAACCTAAAAAGGGAAATTTGTGTATGCAATTTAACAGATAGGATTTTTTATTTATATAAGAGTAAATTTATATCTTTACTTAAATTTTCTTTTTTCTTGTAATTTATATATATATATATATTTTTAATATACTGTATGTCGTTTATACGGGGGTGGGAGATGGGGTCTACAAGCGGTCAATAAATGCTATCAGACCGGTCAATTTAAGGCCTCGTGGTGGTTGGGTTTATGGTAGGGTTAAGAATTAATGACAGTAATAATAAATAAACAAGAAATCTAAAAAGCCGGATTAGAAAGATTCCTTAAAGTTGAAAACGTGGCCCTGTGCAAGGTGTCTGTCTCCTTCCAGAAGGTAATTGTGGGACCAACTTTTTTCTTGTCTTTATTTTTATTTTAAAACAAAAATAAAAAAGGAACTTTTATTTGTATCAGTTTGAATCAAAAAATGATTTTAATATAATTATCAATATTACATGGACTCAGATATATCAAAATCTCTGTTTGTTCTATTAAATCTTATTCATATACTAAGATTTAATGGAACATAATAAGAACACCATAATTCGGAATCCTAAACCGAATAGGTCAAGTAAGTTTGGGTCTTTACATTTTAAGATAGCTTTCAATCAAACAAATTTCAGTTTTTCCAAATTCAAAACTTGTCTTGGGAATTAAAATATTAGAGTATGGTCAAAGAAAATATTTCTTGTTAGGAAAAGTGATTAAAAAGTTAAACAAATTTTAGTAAAAATCATTAATATTTTTTAAAATAGTGAAGTGGTCATTTGCAAACTATAAATTTTAAATTTTTTCTAAAGAAATAATCAATAATTTTTACTTGTTAACAACTTGTTTCAAACTAACAACTCAAAAAAAATCAATGTTTTTTAAAATTGAGTCGGAAGTTAAACCGATAGGATAAGAGTTTTAAGGTTTAAAAAGTTCATTTAGTATTAGATAACCATAAAATTGATTAAAAATTAAATAAAATAAAGAATTTATAAATTAACCAAAGAAAACTATCCTTACCAACTAAAATTTAAAATTTAATTAAAAAATTGATATTGTTAAATACAAATTAATCATTTATTTAGATTTATAAAACTTATTAGTTTATGAAAACTTACCAACTAATTAATAAACTGATCAAAACAAAGGTTATTAAATTAAATCAAATCAAAAAGTTGAAAACCAACTCATAAAATTAGCTAGTTCAAGGTTTTTACAGTTAAACTAATCGAACTGATTTGATTTTTAAAATATTAATAAATTTAGAATAAAATTGAAGTTTTTAGAATAAAATTACATAATATTATTTGAATTAAATTTGAGATTTCAAATAATTTCAAAGTTAATTCAATTATTAACATGAATAATATATACCCTTAACCTAAAAAATTTGTCACCTAAGAAAATTTGGTAGAAACTGCTAAAAATTTAAGATTTTGTCATTGTAATAATTAAATCACTTAAAATTTTAAAATATTTCGAATTTTTATATTAAAATTCAAAACATAATTAAATCATATATATTTATTAGGCATTTTTCCTACAGTCACAATCAATAAGAAATAAAGAAAAATGAAATTATCGAATATACGACTCCGAAATATGAAAAATTAAAACGAACCTTCGATTAACTTTGAAAATTAAAATTAGCAAAGCCAAATGACTTTTTAATCCAAGCGGTTCAAATGCTTGGACCTACTATGACTTTGTCACTTTGCTTAGCATAAGAAAAAGTCACAAACAAAGAAACATATTTTAATGTAAAGTAGATTTTTAGAAATCTACTTAGAAGATCACTTTATGGTGCTTTAGAGACTAATCTCCACTTTTAGATATAAAGCAAATCTCTTGTCATCTCACTCATTCTCTCTTAATCTTTAAGATCACAATCTTATACTACGATCTTACGATATCGTGACAAGTAGGTGACGTCGTTTTATGATTAATCAATAAAGTATGCTTAATTAAGGATAAGAAGGTGGATTACTTCTCTTAACAATCATTTAATTGTTATGAGTATTAAAAATGGTCATGCCATGTCATGGGTTAAGGGTTGGATTGGATTCAAATAGTGATAGGTCTAATCAAGCCCGATTGATTGACATCCTACATAGAACAAACAGAAGTTCATGGTAAAGTTCGTGATAGAAACTGATAGCATGGTCACGGTGCAGACGGTGAATTGTAATATTATCTTTTCATATCTCTTATTTGTTCTGATAGTAAATATTCAAGTTTTACTTGCTAAGAATTAGAGTTGCTCTATTAAGCATATGTTTCGTAAAGATAATTTTGCAGCAAATTATCTGACTAAATTAAGTCATGACATTTCTTCAAATTTTCAAATTTGGGACAATATTTCTGAAGCTCTCTTCTTAATTATCTGAATTGATGCTTGTGGTATTTTTTTTATGAGGTAGTTTTAGTTTTCTCCCACGAAGGCGATGCAATGCTCTATTTTTGAAGAAGTTCACAGATTGGAAATTAGAAACAAGAAAAAAGGCTAGACATGATCAGCTGCTCCTTGGAAATTTCATCAATCAATATACTGAAACACCATCTTTTACATAACCATTCAAGTTTCTCTTCCTACAGGCACAATGATTTAAACCTTTTTTCATAATCTACGCAGTAACAGATTAAGGTGACACGAGGTAATTTGATGCCTAATGGAATGGAACCATCCACGATGCATGCCTTTCCCTGAGCAGTCAGCACCCAAATGAGCAACAAGAGAATCGAGAAAGCCAACTGCTCTTTGTAGCTTCTGGGGCTGTTCCAGGTGATTGTGGCAATGGCTCCTGATGTGATTGCTTTCGAGAAGGTTGTTTCTCTACCATTAGCACTTTTGCTGATGAATTGCTTACCATATCTGAATCCAATCTGTAAAAACAAAATGCATCACAATCTCCAATAGTAAGGCTTAAAGACACTATGATGGATCAAAGCTTGAGCATAAACTTGAGGAACTTACACTGGGAATTTGAAAGAATGGGTGCTGCTGGTAGAGTTTCGTATCTCCTCCACAGGAGCTAGCCTTTCCTGACTTGGATTTTTGTCTTCAACTTTTGAAATTTCTGTGGTGTAACTCTCTGAAGTTTCATTTTTTGCTTTAGCCGATTCTTCTTCTGCCAGTTTCGATTGGTTCTGCAGAATTTCACTTTTCTTCTTCAAATTGTCTACACCATTAAAAATTTCAGGGCTTGGTGGGATGTTGTTCATGTCATCTGCAACAAGTTCTCCAGATTTATAGAAATTGTACCCATTATCTATAGAGAAGCTATTGTTTCCCATGTGAATACTGAAAAGTGATTCATTCGAAGCAACACTCCATTCCATTTGATTTCCAGGCCTGATACCAAAAACTGAAGATGGAATTCGATTGGGATCATATCCAGCCTGACCTATCAATTGGTTTGTAGGTCTTACTGGTGAAGCTAGAGGTGCATGTAAATCCATTTCTGCCCTGGAATTATCAGCAGATTCTGATGAAGAATCCGACCTGAAACTTTCCTGTCGACCAAAAACACCCTCTTCACTGTCTTTATCCTCAGAACCTGTTAACTGCTTGTCACCACCACCAGAACTTATCACAGCTTCATCTTTATTAGTTCCAATCCGATCCATTTTCTGATACATCATAACAATTCTCAGCAAACTAGAGCATGCAGATTAAGATCAAAGAAATGCAATTGAACACATATGAAACTTACGAGACTTGATCAGATGATGATGTGATAGCCACCAAGTATCAATCCAGGTTCTTCCAAATAACTTGGAGCCAAGAAAAAGCCAAGAATGAGAAGTGATTTGAGCCCAGAAAAACACGTATAAAACCTCGAGAATATTCAGTTACTCAGACAGCTGATGTTCAGGCAACGAATAACCGAATTTGGTGTCAATTTTTAAGAAAAATTTTGTAACCAACTATACGTTGGATACGAATGTCTAAACCCTTTTCGTTGTTAACTTGTAACAGATGCTTGGAACTATCAACTATGTAATGAGCCGGTGCTGTCAACATGATTATCTGTAATGTAGGAGGTTTTGACTAGATTGTGATTATCTGTAGATTTTATGTTCTACAACTTCCAATCATTTTTAGTGATTTAAGGAAAAGAAAGTTGGGAAGGTTATTTTTTGGTTGCAAAAATAGTAAAAGTAATGTTGATTTTGTTTTTTTAAGAAAATAATTTTTATTAAATAACACGTTATTTTCAAAATTTATAGTAAATTGGACTAACAAATTAATAATATTTACTTCTTAAAAATCATAAAAAAATAATTTAGTTTTAAAAAATTAATTAATTTACAAAATTGATGATTAATTGATTAACTTATCAATATTTTATAAAAATTATTAAAATAAATCGAATCAAAAAATTAAGAAAAGAACAAAAATAATCAGTTAAAAGTTTTTATAATTAAACTAAATCAATCGATCTAATGCACAAGAGAATGGTGCTAATGTAAATATAGAAGAGAGGATAAGATTAAAAAAAGAAGAGGTTCAGCTTAGTTTCCTATCTCTACAATATGACTATTTGCAAAAAGAAATTCCTGAGAAGGGAAAAAAACGGAAGAAACTAAGACATGCTTCGAGCTCCAGGTCATGGCGTTTCAATGGAGGCAGCTTTTGAGAAGCAGCTACAAACCACTGGAACTAATGCTTTAAACTGTAAGTAATACAACTTCATCCTTTAAGGTTCCAACTTGGTATTAATCACCCATTTCATCAAGAAAGGAACCTGAGAGAACTTGAATCTCTCTCTGAAGCACATACAAGCATTAACCAGAACTTATCTGCACAGGAAATGCTTAAATCCCATAAACAGTGCTCAAATTACTGACATCTGTCTTCTTCGCAGACGATAAATTGTGCAGATTGGTGACTTCTGCAACATTTGTCCGAGCAAACTTGGCAAGAAAAAGCAAGAACAGTGCTTTTAGCTTCCTAGAACTTCATGTTGATTCCGTTAAGGTAAAACATTCGTCCCTGGAGACACTTCTTTCTGTGTTTTGTGTCAGGAGAGGAAGCAAATTGATGGGTTTCGAAAGAGTTTGAGCAGAAATTGTACCAAGTTCAATGAATTGATTCATATTGGATTAATTTCCTCCAATCAAAGGTTTTTAAAGAGTTTAGAAAGAAATTAAACTAAACTCAACTGCTTTTGAAATATCGAATCTCGCTTCATCTTTATATCACTTCAGTGAATTAACGAACAATTATCCTTGTATGTAACTCACTTCATGGTTATATCAGATTTGTGCGATGAGGAGGAGAAGGATACATCAGCGGAGTGATACATATGTACTATTGGAGCCAGGACAAGACGAGATGTTTGTTTCAGAAGAAGAGTTAAAAGCCAAATTGAAAGGTTATCTAGAGAACTGGCCAACCAAGTCTCTGCCCCCAGACCTTGCAAGGTTTGAATCCATTGATGATGCCGTTTCTTTCCTAGTAAGTTCTGTCTGTGAACTTCAGATTGATGGAGATGTAGGATCAGTTCAATGGTACCAAGTTCGGTTGTAGTGAGAAAAGCAGGAGGATATTATGTTGGTTTCAGTTTCCGGAGTTTATATGTCCGATTGGAAGGCGACCCATGTCCTGGAATTGTGCATCTTGAGCCTAAGTCCTATCTGTTTAGCCTGATGTTGCTTAGAAATTCTTAAGACAACCTTAGAGCAAACTGGTTCTGAAGTTCCTGGCACGAACTCCTTTATATGCTAACTCACGAAGAACAAACAAGATCCTAACTTCACCAAAAAAGTTGATCCAATGAAGTATCAACAATGTAAATTGTTCGATTAATGAAAAAGTTTAGGACTATCATTTCAGTGATCTTTATAATTATTATGTTTTTAAATTAACAAATAGGTACGAGTAATTTAATTATTATAAAATATAATGATGGTAAGAATTTAGTTATGAAAGAATTGGTCGAGATGAAGAGATAAGTTAAATAAGGACTGACTTTTATTTATCTCATTTCAAACCTTACACAAGTCAGTTTTTGCTTATATACAAACAACTAGAAAACAAAAGCAGAGGCCGATGTCTGTTTACAAACAACCTTACTTTACCTAAAATAAACATTACACGTAACTATACAAAATACAGAAAAGCTATACATAAAGTTAACATCTCCCCCTCAAGTTGGAGTTTTGTAGACATCAACCAAACTCAACTTGGAAAGGAGAAGCACAAGTTGGTGCTGCCAAAGCTTTGGTAAAAAGATCTGCTAATTGTTCTTTGGAAGAAATATGGGTAGAGCAACAAAACCAAGCTTGTATTGATCACGAACTACATGATAGTCAATATCAACATGTTTTGTGCCATCATGAAAAATCGGATTAGCAGTAATATATATGGCAACCTTGTTATCACACCATAAAGGAATAGGTGAAGTAAAAGAAATCTGTAAATCATACAAAACATAAGAAATCCATAACAATTCACACACAGTTGAAGCCATGCTGCGATACTCTGCTTCAGCGGAAGATTTAGAAACCGTAAGTTGTTTTTTAGTCTTCCAAGTAACTAAAGTAGAACCCAAGAAAACACAGAAACCAGAAATAGACCTTCGAGTTGTTAAGCATGATCCCCAGTCAGCATCTCAATAAGCCATAAGTGAACATATAGGAGATACAGGAGAAATAGAAGATGCAGTGGAAGCAGGAAAAAATAAACCTGTAGAGGGACAACCCTTCAAGTATTTTAACAAGTGAAGAATAGCATCCCAATGACCTTTACAAGGAGCATGAAGGAACTGACTTAGCTGTTGAACTGCAAAAGTAATGTCAGGACGAGTAAATCCCAAATACAGTAGCCTACCAATTAACCTTCTATACTGACCTGCCTCATCTAGTAACTGACCAGATTTGTCAGTTAATTGCAAGCCCTTAGGCAGTGGTGTAGAAACTGGTTTTACTCTAGTCAAACCCAAATCAGACAGAATATCCAAAACATACTTCCTTTGATTAACATATAAACCAGTAGATGATCTAGCGATCTCTAAACCGGTTTCCTTTGATTTAGTCGGGCCAAGATCCTTGATGGTAAAAGCAGTATGTAGAAAACTTTTAACTTCATTTAAGATAGCTTTAGATGGTCCAGTCAACAAAATGTCATCTACATAGATAAGAAGTGCAACAAAAGTAGAACCAATGGATTTGGTAAACAAGCAATGATCATGTTGTGATTACACAAAACCATAAGAAAGCAAGTGTTTAGTAAATTCAAAATTCTATTGTCGTGAGGCTTGCTTTAAGCTATATAATGATCGATTCAGCTTGCAAACTTCATTAGGTCCAGCCTTAGCATACCCATCCAGAGGTGTCATATAAACTTCCTCGTCAAGAAAGCCATGCAAAAATGCATTATTCATATCTAACTGATATATAGGCCAAGAAAAATGTGCAGCAGTAGCTAGTAATAAACGAACAATTACTATTTTGACAACTGGTGAAAAAATATCAGTAAAGTTAATCCCTTCAATTTGATGATAACCTTTTGCTACTAACCTAGCCTTATAGCAATCAATAGTCCCGTCAGGCTTAAGCTTCACCTTATAAATCCATCTGGAACTAATGGCCTTCTTACCATCTGGTAAAGGGGTTAAAATCTAAGTCTGATTAGATTCCAGTGCAACCAACTACTGCTGCATAGCTCTTATCCAATTTGCATTAGATTTAGCCTAATGATAAGATTGAGGTTCTTGAATATTTAAAACATTTGCCAAAAAAGACATGTATGTGGAGGTAAGGTATGGGGTAGGTATAAAAGGAAAAGTAGAAGGGGTATAGGCAGATGAACTACAACTAGAAGACTGTCAGTGAGAAGATGAAGATAAAACATCATTGGTGGTTATATGAGACACAAAATCATTTAGCCAGGCTGGTTTATATGATATTCTATTACTTCTACGCAAACAGGGAGTGGTAATAATTGGGGAAATTGAAGAAGGAGACGATGAAGATTCTGTGATAGGTGGATCAGTGTTTAAAATTGGAAAATTGATAGGAGAGCTAGTAGAGTCAAAAGTTAAAACATCAGGAATGTCAGAAGGTTAATTAGCTGGAACCAAAGAAGTGGAATAGTTAGTGGTGCACTAAAAAAAGACTGATAAGGGAAAGTCTTTTCATAAAAAACTATATCTATAAAAACAAGAACAGAATGAGATTCAAGATAAAACAATTTATAAGCCTTTTTCCCAAGACTATAGCCCAAGAAAATACATTTATATGCCCTTGGAGCAAATATATCCTTATGGGGTTGAACATTTGTGGTAAGACAAAGACAACAAAAAGATTTTATATGATCATACTTGGGTGGATAACCATATAAAATCTCATTACGAGTTTTCCACCTTAGAAGAGAAGTAGGAAGTTTATTTATGAGATAGATTGCTGTAAGTATAGAATCACC
>JANKOD010000001.1:23652710-23668042 GCA_026284645.1 Erythroxylum acuminatum | reverse complement strand
ATATTTCTTTTTGGTCCCTTTTTTCTCTTATTTCGAGTTCAACCCCTAATATTTACCTTTATTCACTGTTGACCCTTCTTTCTCGATCACATTTATATAATTACTTTTTTGTAACTCAGGTTATATAATTGCTTTCTAACTTCCAAATATTTTCATTTTCAAAAAAAAAACTTCCAAATATTTTCAAAAAAAATAGCTTAAATGTTTACTAAAAATAATATATGTAATTACACTCTAATTTTTAAATATATTTTAAAAAATTTATATCTAAAATATCCCGTACACAAATCTCGTTGTTTTATAAAAATCTAGAAAGGTCATCAATGTACACAGCCTTTCTATTGTATTTTCTTACAAAAAAGTTGTTGTGACCCGAAGGACACAAAGGATCAACTTTTATTAGTTGCTCCGAGACTCTTCCTCCAAATTAAGCATTACAATTAAATGAAAATGTTTATATTTTTCATTGTAATATGGACTTATAGTGACAATAATTGTCTTCTTATGAGAATCATTGTAGGTTTTTCTAATTAAAAATATTATTATTTATTGATTTATGAGCAAGAACTCTTAGCTTAATAAAGACAAGAAAAGTCAGACTTTGCAACTTATCAGATACTAGCAAATCTGAACACTATCAGGTATATCCTTTAGTTATATTTTATATTTTATTTATTTATGTATTTATTGTAATTTTATTTACATAATAATTTAGCATGTCAGTTTTACTTATTTACTCTTTAACCTGCATCACTCTTTTATTATCACATTTGCATGTGGGTTTATCGAAAATAGCCTTTTTATTATATAGAAATAAGACTACGTATTATCAGACCTTTCCAAACTTTATTTTATTGCAAGACTTTAAAGTGAGTGTGTGGGGTGATGATATATTTGAGGTATAAGAAAATAATGAAATGAGAGATTTATAATTTGCCGAAAGTATTTGAAATATATAAATTTTTGGAGTGAAAAAGAGAAATGTAAAGATAAGGGTAAATACTATATGAGGACTTATTTGCAAGGATACAATTGCAAATATAGAAAAGAAGAAAGTTGGATCTATCACGATCATTAATGGCAACAACGCGGAAACTGCCTTTTGACATAATTAACCTTTAAATCCAATCGAACTATCCGGTTACTTGCAATCGGGTCTGACCCGACATTCCACAGCCAGACCCAGACAATAGGACAATATGAGAACAACTAAAGATAATTATGCTTTTATTATTATTATATAACGACGAAAAATATACAGTCAACAACAACAACCAAGGAAAAGTCTTCAATAGCAGAATCTAAGAAGGTTTAGAAGTATCCATCAATAACAACAACCGAGTAAAAGTTTTCAATGGGAGAATTTGAGAAAGTTCAGCTGATAGAAATATTATTTTTAGAAAAAGAAAAACAATCATTATCTTCAAATTTATAGAGAATAATTTTTTAATAGTACATGATAATAATTTGTAAATTATATGAAACTAATATATTGTTTTGTAAATAAAAAGATGTCAGGAAAATAATATCTAATAAAATTATTTTGGTGTAAATTTTGAAAATTAAGGGCTACAGATTATATTGATCTTATTCCTATTCATATTAACAAATTTTACTTTTTATGAATATTAAAATTGATATTCAAGTTATTTTGATAGTTAAATAACAAAATATTGAATTTAATCATTGATCCAATTTTCATTATTAGAAAAAAAAATGAGAAAAATTACTTATTTATAGAAATTATAATTAAAATTCAACATCTGTTTATACTAATTTCATATAAAATTTGATAATAAAACATAAATTTAATATTAGGCTTGACAATTAAGTTCATATTCGATTCACTTTAATTATTCTCGATTTTTTTTAATCTCTAGACTTTAAATTAGGTTCGGGTTCGAAATGTTTAATTCGAAACCGACAATTTAAGAGAAAACTATATCATTTTAAATAAATTTCAATTTCAATAAAACTTTAAACCAAACCCGAACCTTATGTCATCCCTTTTTGGTTGTTTAACAAACTATTCATGATAATCTAGTATTCGTAACGAATCTTTCCCACTTTTGCCAACTATGGAGCATAATAAAGTATTGTTTAATATAATTTAAGTTGATTAGTATGTTCATACTTTATATTAACACTGTTATTTATAGTCTAGATTCCTCATAAACATATTCAAGACGTTTCGAAGACTCCTATAAAATATGAGAATCCAAGACAAAGGAAAAGATGTGTCTTATAAAGGTTTGCTAAGTCATAGAGCTTTATTTCAAATCACTTATATTTCCTTACTCCTTAAGGAGTGAGTCTTTTAGAATTTTAAATTATTAGTTTAACGAATAAATCATATTTTTGACATATTAATTTATTAAAAATACGTAATTTATAAGTTTTCCTATACATTTAATGTGCCAATTAAGAGTTTCCAACTTTTCATTTTATATTATGACTTTTTATTTTAAAACATTGCCTAATACCATTTTGTTTGGGGTAAAAATAATAGGCTTAACTTAAAATTAATTTAAAAGATTGGAATAATATTTTAATTATCTAATACCAATGATTAAAAAATTCTATTAATTTAACCGGTTCAATCGTAAAAACTTTAAATCGTTTAATTTTCGATTCAGCTTCAATTTTATTAATAGCACTCATTGTTAAAAATTAATTCATTCATTAATTGATCAGGTAATTTTTGTAAATTAATAACTTTTTATAGATTAAAATAAATCAACTAATTTTTTTTTAACAATCTCTTTTTCAATTAAACTTCAAATTCTTCGATAGATAAGGACTATCTCTCAATCATATTTAACTTATTTAATTTTATTTAAGCTTCAGCCAAGTTTATGACGATTTAATACCGTTTGAACTTTTTAAACCTTAAATCTTTTGTCTTATCGGTTTAACTTCTGATTCATTTTTTAAAACATTGGATAATAGTATCTTAGGCCGAAACAATTAAATTCCTTTATGATATTCTTACAAGTAAATAAAAGATATATAAACATAACTTTTATTTTAGGAAATATAAAACCTTTTTTATATTAGGAATATTAAGAATTTCAACTTTGCACTTTTTCTTAATTCTAGAAAATAAATACTGTTTTTATGCTTATATCCTATTTTAATAAAATTTCACCTTCATTTCTATCTTCAATTTTTTATGAATTCTAGTTTTTATTAATATCTCTTATATTTAGATTTATTATATTTTGATATATGAAATTTGAAAATGTTACGTTGTTGAGTTATTTGAAAAAAAATGTTGCCTGTTTAATTTTTAGACCGATATTTAAAATATTGATTTTAAGTACATGATAATCTACAAATCATATATTTTAAATAAATTACTAAAATAACAAATTAGATCAAAGTAATTTTTTTTATTATTGTGTCTTCATTTTCAATCATCTATCATCACCAATTTTAAGTTGAATCGTAGCTTTCAGACTTTTAATCTTTTGAATTACTTTTTTAAATTAGTTTAATAGGCTTATAAACCCTCACTTAAGAATATTATATATTTCGTATTATTGTTCTTTTAAAGAAATGAAAAAGGTTTCCTATTTGCATTTTAAGATAACCCCGTAGAGATGTCAATGGCCAGGTCAGGCCTGAGTTGCTCTTAGTCCAACCTATAAAAAATTTTTTGTTGCCTCCCTTGCCAGCCCTACCCTAAGCCAGGGTGGCCCATGGCTCGGCCTAATCACAAGTTAACTGACCTGTGGCCAAACGGACCATTGGCGGATTGGGTCAATCCAACCCACCATATATATAATTTTAGAAATACTTCAAAAATGAAGTTGTTTATGACAAGCTCATGGCTCAATCAACCAGAGCCAAAATCGAGCCGAGCCCTTTTTAATATCCATATAACTAGACCATATCATAAGTCTACAATATCTCTCTCCTTGGCTTTTTATAGAAAACTTGAAATTCAATTTCCTTTTTCCTAAGCACATACTTTTCATTATCACCCATTTCATGTCCTTTTCTTCAACACTTCGTTTCCCTTATTTTGAAATGTATCATGAAAGCAAAGCAATTATTAACTAATATCATTTGAGTTTCTAATTACAATCATACCACTGACAATTAGTTTATCAAAGCACATGAATATTTCCAAATTTTATAAATCAAATCGAAAGTTAAATATGTTAGACAATAAGTTTCAAGTTTAAAAGGTTCAACTAGTATTAAACCGTCATAAAATTAACCAAATATTAAATAAAATTAAAGAATTTGAAATATGACTGAAAGAAATTGTTCTTATCTATCAAAGACTTTTTTTGATAAACTAATTATGGTTTTAGACATATATTAAAGTAATATTACAAATAACTTATTTTTTATAATTATCATGTTTATCTTAATGAAATCAACTTTAATCAAGTAGACTCATACAAAGCCAAACTCTTTTAATACCTTTTCATTATACTTATTAGAATTAAACTCTATACTTTAACGAAATTAAATTTTATTACTCGAATTAATAAATATAAAAATAGATCTCATACGTATTTTAACAAGAAAAGTAAAATCAATTCAATCCAATTTAAAATTAATAGATCAATTATTTAATTAAAATATAAATTGAATTTAAAATTCATTTTGTTAAATTTAACAAGAAGATATTATTTTGTTTAATTTTTAAAATGATATCGTTTTATTCTAAAAATAAAATTAATATACAAGGGCATGCTATAAAAGCCCATTACTTCTTATGGGCTTCAAATCCAATGGGTACTAAAGGCTATCAAATAAATTTTATTTTTAAATTATAAAAATAAAAATTTAAACGTGAAAGTGGATGAAGAATTATATTTATTTATTCAAATTTTATTTTCTACACACCCAAAACAAAATTAAAGTAAAATTGAAAATGTTAAGAAAAAAAAGTTACTTGAAAAATAAAAAATAGATCGACTACCCCTACCTCCACGCGTGACCAAAAAGCGCGTGGAATCTGTATATCCTCTTTCACTTTTTCCCAGTGTTCACACCGCCACTCACCCTCTCAAGTGTCCTTCCACCTATAATCATACCGTTCATTTTCTATATATGTTAATCCAACGGCATCTGATCACCTTTGCAAACGAGCGAAGCACACCGAAAATTATCTCTCACCCAACCTAGTTCCAAACCTCAGGTTCGGGCTCGAACCTAAGATGGAGTAGTGCAGTTGTCTTAAAACTCTTATTTTTTTCATTACAAATAATTTGGAGTTCGAAATTATTTATGATTTTTGGACAAAGCCACTTTTACGGTTTCGATCGCTATATCCTCGGCTTTGGTCTGAATTCCCATGAGACTTTGAGAGAGATGGGGTTTCAGTTCGTAGAGAGGTAAAGCTTGAAAGAGAGGTTTAGTGTGTGTGTTTGTGTTCTTTTTTTCTTTGGAAGGAGGGAGGGACCGTAGTTTGCAGCTTGTATAACCAGGACCCTCATAGGAAATTTGCTGTTTTGTTGGTTTCCTTGCTCTGTCTTTTGGTCTCTTGAGTATTGATAGTAAATGAGTCTACTTGGTATTCATTTGCTTACACTCTCCTTCAGTTAGAACCCTAAAATTCTGGCTTACCCAGATCACACTATCACTTTGAGGAGGTGTACTTGCTTGTGTCTTGGAGCACCGGGCTTTTGGTAATGGCTCTGTTGGCTTTCTTGGGATTTTCTTGCTTGTCTTCCTGTTCTTGATGGAAATGGTTGGTCTTTTGGTGTTAATTTTGAGTTTTGGGGTGTTGATTTTTGGGGAATTGTGCGGGGAATGGTTGTTCAGAGCTGATTTGTGAGGTACTCGGGTGGTTTTCGTACATGGGGTATCTTTATGTTTAGGGCTTTTTGTGCAGGGTTAGTACGTTTTATTAATTTTTTTTTCCTTGGTCTAGGATGTTGCTGCTAAATGCATTTTGGTTAATTTTACATTTAATTTGTCTTAAATTCCATAACTCAGTGAAATAAATGCTTCTCAGTTTGCCATTTCCGTTCTAATCTTGCTGTACTTTGTACTGATTTTTTAAAGTTTGGTTTTCAGTCTTTTCAAGCACTAAATTTATGCACCATCTTCAAAGTTGGTTCTTTTTTATGTGGAAAAGCAATTAAAAAGGCTAAGACATTTAAGTTATTGTCAACTGGTTTTGAAGAAGGTTCACTGCCGAGATTTGATATTTTCATTAATATATTTCAATGTTAATAAGGAATTATGGCTGTAATATTGGAAATTACTATGAATTTTGTATGCAAGTGTTATAGGATCCATCATTTGTAATATTGGCATCAAGGTTTTCCCACTAATATTGTTCACTTATATCTTGTTTAACGGAATTCAGGCATAGCAAGTGATGTGGTTGACATTTTAGCGTCCAAGCTTACTAGCTTAGAGCGTGATAGTTTTGTGGTGTAATGTTGTTACTTAGCATTTTATTCTGCTTCTATGATTCGCCACGTGTCTAGCTTCTCTTTTTGCCTGATGCAAATAATTTCTTGTAAACTTTTGCCTGACTCATTTGTTAACTGATTCTGCAGGTGAGTGCAGCCTTAAGAATTTTGGTTGGAAGTTGTGATTATTTGCCTTATAGGAACTTATATATGGATGGACAGACCTACTTTCTGTGCAACTAATTAACTGGAGACTGTAAGGAGATCAGTCTCCTGTTTTTTAATGCCTGATAACGAAGCTGAAGAGCGTTTCAGCAAGCTGTGTGAACAAGGAATCTCATCTCAAGGAAATTATCTATCTCGAGCTGTTGGCAATCAGGCAACTCTCAATTTCAGTCGGTGGTTCGGACAGCCAATTGCTTCATCACAAAACTTTAATCTGAAAAGCTACATATCACCAGAACTAGGTACTGTTTGGGCTTACTCACACTGTCTGGTACCCTTGGTATAATTGGTGGCTTCCCTTTAACTTGGAATTTGAAAAAATATGATTGCATTTGTTTACAGCATTATTAGTCTCTTCCTTCATGTTTTACCTAACTCGTAGTATAACTACTTTGGTATCTATAGATTGTGTGGCGGTTCAACGTGGTGAGTCAAGTCTGCCATACTATCAGGAGTATACTCAATTAATTCCAGGACTAGAGCATTCCAAAGGTCCTGCCACATATTCTCCGTTAAACTTAAATGTCTTGTTGGCTGAAAGGCAGAATTACCAATCAGAGTGGAGCCAACCTGGAGTATTTGGTGAAACTAACTGTTATGATCAGCAAGTTTTGAATTCAAGAGGCTTCTCTGGCTTTCAACGTCAACAGGAATATGAGTGTGCTGATAGTCCCACCGTGACAGCAAATTCTGAAAGGTCAGAGATTACTGAAGCTTCAAGTGATCTTCACTTCTACAAGGGACAGCAGCAACTTCTTAGGGACCAACAGCAGGCTGCTCAAGTGGCTCACCCAATGCAGCAGTCTGGTTATAATGATATGCATATGTTGCAGCGGCAGATGATGTTCAAACAACTTCAAGAACTCCAGAAACAGCAACAACTTGAGCATTTAGGTGATTCCCTAAACCATGTTAGCTCTGCAGGCAAGCAAACTGGTGGAGTCCATTTTTCACCCCTCATCAATGGAACACCTGTTCATGATTCATCACAAATGCTCAGGAACTTGATGCAGCAAGGAGCACCACCCCTTGCCCCAGGAATGGCTAATAAACTTATGTTTTCTCAGGAGCAACTTCTGGCTCTGCAGTCCATGGGTCTAGCTTCTCAGCAGCTTGATTTATATGGCATGCCGATTACCAGCATGAGAGATAATATGGGTCAGCAAGCCCATGTAGTATCTCATAATTCTGTTAGTTTGGCCAGTGGTCAAATCCCAAAATCCATGATTCATTCCTCCAACTTTGCTAACTCTTATACGGGAGATACTTCTGCTGTTCCCTTAGATTTAGTAGGCTTACCACAAGGAACATTGACGGCAAAGGAGGGATTTCAGGAGAAAGGCAATCTTGGACAACTTTCAATCCAAGGTCTAAATGGTGGAGTTTTCCCTGGAAATCCCCAAGAAGTTAATATTCAACAACCAAATATCTCTCAAAAACAACTTGGTTCTTCTCAAGGTTTGGTTCCATTGGACCCTATGGAAGCAAAGATTCTATATAATATGGACGAAAGCATCTGGAATGCTTTTGGAAGTCGTTCTGATATGAGTGCTGGAGGTTATGGCAATGCACTGGAACATGCAGATTCACTAAATGCTTTCCCTTCTGTCCAGTCTGGAAGCTGGAGTGCTCTAATGCAGTCTGCTGTGGCTGAAGCTTCTAGCAGCGATACTGGTATGCAGGAGGAATGGAGTGGCTTGACTTTTCAGAACACAGAGCATTCGACTGATAATCAGATATCAAGCTTTGTGGACAGTGAGAAGCACCAGACAGGCTGGGCTGACAACTTGCAAGGTTCTTCCTCCTTTAATTCAAAACCTTTTCCATTCATTACTGATTCAAGCCAGAGCTCCAGCTTCACCGGCTTTCCACAACCTAATATCCATTTTTTAACTGAAAAGAGAGAGGATATGTTACATGGTGGCCCAAATGAATCAATTGTGGATTACAACCATCAACACGAGCCATCGGTTGTGGAAGCACAGAAGGTTCGATTGCTTATGGGTGCTGACAATGCATGGGCCGGGCAGTTATTTGAACACAGCCGGAGTGATGGGCAGCTGCAAAGAATATCCTCAAATGATCTTTCCAAAAGTGTCAATGGCCACGAGATCTTGGGGAAAAGTCAGCAGGTAATTGACAGTGCCCGTAACTGGAGAATCAGTGAAACGAATGTAAAACAGCAGAGCAACATCCAAAGTGAGAATTCTAGTGACTACTATATGTCCAAAAGATTGGGTTTCTATGAGCAAAGACATTTGGGGCAGTCCAAAATTTTTGATAGTGTCTCTAACAGTTCCATGACTGTGGATAAGGTGATGATTTAGCTTATCATTATCAACCATAATTCTCTCACTGACACCATTTCAATCAGTAATTAGTAATTCAAGCTTTCTTTACAGGGATCTTTACCAGATTTTCAAGAAAGTTCTAGAGCGTCAGAGGAAATAACTGCCGGAAGACATCAGAATTCTCACATCTTTGATGGATCAGCACTCCCTGATGGGTCAAGTGTCATTGCACAGACAGGGTACCTAGTCTTAAGACTGTTTATACAAACGATCTGTTGCTTTTCCAGACTGTTAAGGCTAATGTGTCTTGTTGTTTCAAAAATTTGTTCTCTTGTTTTACAACTTTCATTTAAAAGCTATCGGTATTTGAATCAGAGGTAACTTGCTAGATTTATTACTTGCACTTTGCGATGATCTTACGGAATCTTTGAATGAAATAATGTGGCAGTGAACATATGCTTGAACTCCAAAAAGTTGATCAGTCAAAGGATGATGGTATTATGAGACCATTTGGATCTACTGTACCTAACGCATTGCCCAAGTTGCCTGGAGAAGATTCTTGTGATACAGCTGTTGCTCAACTGTGCTCTCAGCCTTCTACTTCCCAAGGTTTTGGCTTGAAGTTGGGTCCTTCTTCTCAAAGACTACCCAATTCTAGTCAAATTAATGCTGAAACAGTGGGGAAAAATTGGAGATGGTTAGGTTCTCCATCTTCTTTCCAGCCTTTGCCTTCTTTGTATGAATCCTCTCAAAGAATGCCTACTGTTGAGAGATCCTCTATCTCTGTAAAAACTGGCTTTTCTTCGCATCTAAATATGCAAGGAAATGACCTGAGATCCATGGAATCTGGTTCACCGAGTACAAGAAATCGGCTTCAAATGCATCCCATAACTGATGCTCCAGTAAAATCTGAGTCTTGGCAGGTAAACTTACCTAATTCTATTGCCAAATATTCCCCTTTTACCCAGTCTTCCAATCAAGATGCACATGATCAGATTCCCTCAAAGCCTGTTGAAGAAAACTTCCCAGTTTTGGAGGCTTCACCTGTGCCTCAAAGGTCTGCAGTGTTAGACATCTCTCGACAGGATGAAAATTTCACAAAGCCTCATAATGTGTGGATAAATGTACCTACTCAACGACAACAATCTGGTGCCGTACCTGTTAAGTTTCATTCCAGTTTATCTTCCTATGTAGATCTGTCGAATAACTTTCTGACAAGCACCTCTCCTGTTCATGGGGTCTCAAATGACCAAAAATCTGTAAGAAGTGGGCATAAACCATTAGAATTTAGTGGGTCTTATAATTCACAGAGCTTTGGATTCGGTGCTGGAAAAGAAATCTTACAGCAGCAAACAACTCCTGACATATTTGGCACTTCCCAGTCAAGTGGTGTATCTCAAGGCCTAGACCATGTTTCAGATGCAACTTTGCATGCCTCAGCCTCATTGGTGTCTCATTCTCAGCAGCAGGATCTTGATAAGGTAAGTCATATTAACAGCTCTGCTTCAGCTTCCATAGAAAAAATGTCTTGATGCCTACCTTCAGTTACCTGATCATAGCCATAACTACCCCCTTCTTCACCAATTGCAGGCGAGGAACAGTGTTGCTGAAGTTCAGCATGCTACTGACCGGCAGTTTCATAAATATGGTTCAAGTTTCAGAAAAAATTTGGACAATGGACTGAATGAAGCATTACAGTCTAATCAAGCTTCTTCTGTTGATGACAAAATGCTAAGCTTCTTAGGAGAAGCAAGAGATAGACACACTGTGAAAGCTTCTTCTCGGCCAACTCTTTTAGCCAGAACTGTTCAGGACATGGTGACATTTCGCCACAATGACTCACAGACCCAATCTAGTGGCAATGGTCCACAGTCTAATAATACAAGTTATAGCCAGGTTAATTTGCAGATGGTACAATCCTGGTTTAAGCAGAATGGGTCTCTTCAGAATGGGCAAATGGTAAGAATGTTTGATTCTGGACTTTCAAGAATTGGAAAATCATCTCAGGATTTGGATATCCAGACTTCTATGGAGCAACTTTCATCTGCTGGTGATGCTGGTCAAGGGGGGATGGTTTGGCCAAATGGAAGTACCACTGTAGCAACAAATCAACAAGTAAGAGTGCCTTATACTTCAGGAACTATGAATCAGCTAGCTATTATTCGACCCAAAAAGCGGAAAACTGCAACTATAGAGCCTTTGCCATGGCACAAAGAAGTGACTCAAGATTCCAAAAGGGCTCGAAGTATTAGGTATCTCTCTTATTAATGCCTCTTCCTTTTTCATCCCATCATCCCCACACTTTTTCTCTACTTCTCTTTTATTTAGAAGGAAATAATGATTATTTGTTACATCTTGTACCTTTCAAAAATAGAAGAAACTAGTTATATTTTTTTTCTTTTTCTCATCAATCCCTTTGTTTCACTAAAGCTAAGTTACTGTTTACTTGCTTTTAGGTTTTGTGTATTGTTCTTTCGTTGTTAATTGTGCATTTTTTTTTCTTTTGCAGTATCTCCGAAGAAAACTGGGCACAAGCCACAAATCGACTGATTGAGAAGGTGAGAATTGGTAAACAGTAAATGATTAAAAGATTTGTGTTTTCGGCCTAGGCATTGATTTTGTAATACGGTTCTTGTTTCCTTATTTTTGTTGCAGGTGGAAAATGAAGTGATTGAAGAAGTGCAACCAGTAGTTTGGTCAAAGAGAAGGCTACTATTGACAAGACAGCTTATGCAACAGCTGTTTTGTCCTGCACCAGCGTCGTTTCTATCTGCTGACTCAGCCTCAAATTATGATCTCATATCGTACTTGATATCCAGATTATCAATGGGTGATGCATGTAGCCTCACTTACTGCGAAAGAAATGACTGTCTTGAGACTTTGGACTGTAGTAACATGTGAGTATCACTTTCCATTAACTGTATGAAACAATGTTTTGACAAATCAAGACTGATTACTCTGTTTATTGCTAAAGCAACTTTCTTTTCGCTCTAAACCTTATCATTGCCGTATAAATTTACCCAGGAATTCGGAAGAGCAGAAAGTTCCTGAGAGAGGTGATCAACAAGTCTTAGATGTTCTGGACAACTTTATTGATAAAGCAAAGAAACTGGAAAAAGACTTCCAAAGGTATAAAGAAGTTTTACAATGTTGCAAGGTGAATACACAGTGTCACTGACTATTTGATAATATGTTTTCTAAACTTCATCCGTTCGATAATGTAGATTGGAAAAGACATCTGTTGTAGAGGTAAGATTGGAACTCCAGGAACTGGAAAAGTTTTCTGTAATAAATCGTTTTGCCAAGTTTCATGTCCGGGGACACATGGATGCATCTGGCCTTCTTAGACCGACTCCGCAGAAATATTTTGCAGCTTTGCCAAGCCCTAAGAATCTACCTGATGGGGTACAATGTCTTTCACTATGAGTATCGGCTGCATATCTCCAACTCAAAAGCCTCTTTATATCAAGGTCATGCATTCCATAGAATACTCAAATGTCCCTAACCTTATGGTCTTAATTATAAAGTTGACATGCTGACATGCAAGCAAGAAGCGTGGTGTGAAATGGAATGCAGCACTAGTCAACACCAAGTACATAAGGGCTCTTTAAGGTTTTGAGTCTAGGCCTCTTGTTGTCATTTTTGAGAAAGTATATATTTTTTTCACTTGTATATTTTAATGGAATTCCATGGAACAGGAAGTATCCAACTAACGTCTTACAGGAAAAGAGGATCAGTAGTGTGGATGCTATCTGGTTCCTAACATAAGTTAGCCAATTTTAGCTCATGTAATCTATGGCAGCAAATGTCTTTATTCTCTGTCCCATATATTTGTCTAACCCATTTCAGCTCTTCCTGTTCTTAACCTGAGAAACAGGGTACCTGCCATTGTTGTAGACCAAACAATTCAGGCAAATTCCATTTTCTGCTAGTTCCAACAGGAGCATGAACAACTACAATTGGACTTTGTTCAACTGTAAAAGAATAACTAAACAAAAGCCTCTCTTTGACTTGAGATGCCATTAAAAATCTGTGCTTTTATAAACGTTTGTTTTCTTTGAAAAGTACAGGATATTGGACGTCACTCACCTCACTAGCATCTTAATGGGGACAGGAAAAGATCTTAGTATCTTACCGAAAAGGTTACAGAACCTTCTAATGCAACTTTTCTTGTTTTCATTGAAAAGTACCAAAGTATCAGACATTGATTCTGTTGACCCTCGTTGTCCTAACCTCTTTCTGCTGCATATGATTGAGTAAAAGACAAGGATATGACTTAAAAAGCAGACTGTTTTATGCAATTTGAGGATTCTAAGTTGTCCTTTCTTTGTCAGGAAGCCGGACACATCAGTAGTATCTGATACTGTCATTAACTAACTACCTTCTGATCAACCTGTCAGTATCAGAATCTGTAACTGACTCATGATTGGCAAAACCTGAAAAGATACATCTATATTTATATATATATAAAGAAAAAGAAACAGAAACCAGTCAATTTTCATATCATACACACAGAGATACTAAGTGGGGCTGGTTTAGATCTTCTCCCAAGACCTCTGATTGGTGGCCTAACAACATTTGGTGGGGGATATGTTCATGTTTTCTAATAACTAAACAGGTTTTTGTAATCCTAAACCTTTACATCTCATGAAGAACATGGGTCCCAGAAGTCACAAGATGACGTTTTTGTTAGTAAAACTTGAGTCTTTCAGGTTCTGTCTCTGATGTGGTCCTGTTGCGTGACTTACGTTTGTATCCTTATGCAAGTTGCTTGTCTCCTGCATTTCGTATCGTCAGCGCGTGTCCATCAAAACATAATCCCTATCAAAGAAGTGTCAAAATGACTTCTCCGTAAATATATGAACACCAACTGTAGGTTTGGTCCTGTTCCTGAAGCATTGGAACAAGGAAGTTGGTCTCCAACTCCTTGGGAAAAAAGGAAAGGGATATTTGTTGTCTTCAACTTTGAAAGGTGTGACAATAATGGGATATCTCAAATTTATGTATATAAATATATGCTATATCTCCAAATATGCAAGTATAATGAGAGAAAATTTTATTTTCATGACGGGACCTCACAATTGTTAAAATTTGATATGTGCAAAATAACTCGTAAAGTAATTTTACATCTCATTTGGGAGCCGGGTTTTTCGGAATCGAAAACAAGCCCAATAGTTGACAGGTTTTATTGCATTTGGGCTTAACTGCTTAAGTTATGAGCAAGCCCTACTTCATCTTCTAAAAAGACTTTTTGATTAAGGATATTATGATCCACTTTAATGATTGCTCAGGCTAGCTAGGCCTGGAACTGATTTAAAACGCTTTAGATGAACCCTTTTGTTGTTGTTGGAAATGGGCTTTGGAAATAGCCCAAAACCCAATTCTTACAACATTTGGATCAGTTAGATTCAATGCTGGATCAAACTTTATTGCAAGATTTACAAATTTTCACTAATATTTTATATGATATTTATTTTAAATTATGTTAATATCATTTAAAATCTTCAATTTTGATTAACAACAATAACAGAAATCCTAACATAAAATTAAAAAATTGAGATTATAAGTTATAAACCCTTAAGAGTTTTTAAATTATATAGATTATATTGTAGATATTAAATTTGATAAAAAAAGGTTTGACTTTTGTTCAATTTGATTTGAATTTATAAACAAAATTTGATTTAACCGAACTTCAGTCTAGGATAAATAAAAATTTTGAGATTAGAGTTACTCGATTTGAACTTGATCGACCTAATTCGAACTTAACTATCTCGATTTAAAATGAAAATCTTTATTTCTTTTCAAGCCAACCCATTCGAGTTTCGATTGAAGTTTAGATTTATAAGTTGAATTTCAATTTATAATAAGGTCTTATATTATTAGAACCCAACTTAACCTATTGTTATCTTTTATAAATATTATAAATTTAACGACATGATATATGAAATTTTCATATAGTCTATGAAATTTTTATAAAAATTATCTTTTGTTATCTTTTATAAATATTATAAATTCAAATAATGCTTACGCAACCATTCAATCAAAAATTTAAATCTAAACCGAAATAATTAAATTTGAATTGTGATATAGAGGACAGGATGACAATTGTACCCGAACCCGATAGGTACCCGATAAAATTACCCGAACGGGGGCGGGTATAGGGGGTTAACAAAAATACCCGTCGGGTATGGGACGGGTATGGGGATATCACCCCCATACCCATTTACCCGTTATATAGTAGTTACAATTTTGCCATTATATATATATACATACTTATATACTCGTTATATATAGATATATTTAATATATACATTCATATTAAATAAGCTTATCTTTTTTTTTTTTTAAGAGGTGGGTAAACGGGTACCCGATGGAGGTCAAACCTCCAACGGGTACGGGTACAGGTATGGGGATGCCAAAAAAATTTCCGACG
>JANKOD010000001.1:23600019-23615272 GCA_026284645.1 Erythroxylum acuminatum | reverse complement strand
GAGTTAGAAAAGAAAGAACGCATAAAACCCGCATCAATAGAAAATATAAGACATATCCGAAGAAGAAAAGAATTTACTGAGAAGAAGTTGGAAAAGGGCTGTAAGAGTAGACATCGTCAATAGTCGGGATTATATCAACAGGAAGAGGACAACACAGTAGCTTTCTCTTCAAGTAATATTCCACTAACTCTGTATTTGTTGGATTAAACCAATAGCTAGGAATCTGCTCGAATTTTGGAGGGAGAGGGAGATTCATTTCTCTGTTCTTCAACTTCCTTTCTGTTGGCAGTTATGTTAAGATTGAAGAAGCAGAGTAAATTATGAATAATTCATGGATAATTACAACAAAATTTTAATTAGACTGTCATCACATTATTAGATTTGAATTAGATAAAGGGATTAGATATCCCAATAGTCCTAAAATAAACGATGGATATTGGGTAATGTACGTATCGAACCGTGGAGTGTTGTAGTTATCATGTCAAGTATCCTGTGTGGGGAGTAAGTTCGCAAAAATGAAACTCCAAAGATTTGACGGAGTCGTGCAAGTGGTGGAATATGTGGTTTAATTTGATACAAAGCAAAGAGGTAAATACTTTGGAATAGGGTTTGATCTTCTGTACGAGAATTCCGTAAATATTCTATTTCAAATGATATGTCAGACGAGTACTTCTATTTCATTCATTAGTTTCATGGCTTCAGTGATGCAAATGACCTGTCCTTTCTGCACTTTATCTCCACCTACAGAAAATGGACAGCATGTGAGTGGAAAAATTTTCACTTTTTCCAGGAAGCTCTGAACCGGAGCATGTTATGCATGTCAATAGTTGGTGGTTTGCACAGCATGTGATGCACCCACTCTTAAGACTTCAAGGGTCAACGAACCATGCAATTACCTTCACAAATGGAGGTTCACCGGGTGCTGGACACCGATAAAATGTTCCAGCCATGGGGCATTTTAACGCTGGATGTGATGATGCGCTTGTTTTTGGTGGTGGTGGCAAGGCAGGTGAAGGGGCCACAGGAGTTGAGATTGCAGGAGCAGGTGCTGAAGCAGCTGGTGGAGGTGAGGTTGGAAGCATGGGCTGTTGGTAAGGAGCCTTCATTGCAACAACAGGAGCTGCTGAAACCTGCTGCTGCAAAGCTTCCTTTTTCCTTATTATGAGCTCACAGTCTAACTGCTTCAGTTGCAGCTCAACAATGTCTCTCGAATCCACAAGTCTGTTTACGAAATTTGCATCAACTCAAGCAGCAAAGAGATTCATGTTTCTATCATGAGGCAAGTATTAAGAATGAAAATACCATCCATTTTGACTTACTTGATAAGGTCTGATGCTTGTGTCATAAATGTCGAAATTGACAATGCATCGGGAACTTTGGCTTCCACAGGCAAGTCTTTCTCCTCTGGTGATGCACCTTTAGACTTCGTGTCTGCCACTGGTGCAGAATTTGAAGATTTGACGGCAACAACCTTGGATCAAACATAGAAGTCAACTACAAAAGAGATAATGATGCATCAAGCAAAACTGAACACTTCCACTAAGATGTCACAACTTACATCATTGAGATGCGTCTGCAGCTTTAGAACACCAAATTGCTTGGTACTTGGCCCCTACACAGCAGAACAAGGTACCTATTATAAAGAATAGTATTTTGCTGAAACATTTACGCATAACAAATGAAGCATCATACAATTACTCAGTTAATTCTCTTCATGAAGCATAAAGGTTGAGTGGACAGGTTGAGAATGGAAGCCCAAGCACATAACAACGGAAAATCTTGCATTTTCAAATGGAAACGGTGCGATATTTCATTCATTACTAAACAAACAGATTGCTCTTAAACCTCTCACTTCCCACCCTTTATAATTACCAAACAAATGAACTTGGTCATTGCAAAAGCATGGCTCAACCTGATATGTTCCTTCTTTTTACAACTTTTCCATCATCCCATAATCGTGAAATTTGTTTCCTTTCACGATAGTCCCAAATGGGTATATAACTACCTAAACAAGGGAACGAACGAACAGCAAAGATTAGACTGACCTTAAGTCCTGAAACGGAGAGATTAGTATTGGAAACAATAGAAAACAAGTTGCTCTGCTTTTGGTGTGAAATGGATCCAACCCCAGAAGCCAAAACGGTCTTGGGGCATGGAACCCAGATAGAAGCCATGTACCCTTTTGTCGTTGGAGTGAAATGAAGAAAATGGAGGTTGAAGATGATTAATAATAGGAGAAGAAAAAAATAAAAAGAGAAAACCCACCTCAAGATCCAAACTCAAAGTTAGCTAAAAACAAGAGCTTTATGAAATGGGGTTTGTGTATGGGGTTGAAGGAGATATGTAGAAGAAGAAGAAGAAGAAGAAGAAGGTGGCGATGGAATCGAAGACGAATCTGAGAATCCAAAAAACCTCTACAAGTCTACAACAACTGTAACTATGTTGTGCTTTTTGTCTTCGAGAGAGGATGGCAGCGATACTTACGAAGCTATACCTATCAACTAACTCAACGGCATTTAAGTATCTTTTATACCCCACAAAATATAAAATATAATATCACTCTTCTTTTTTTCTTTTTTGAATTGCTTATTTTGTTTGATTTAATCATTAATTTATATTAAAATATGTTTTATTAAATAAGTAATAAATTATATACACACTTTTAAGTTTTAACATGCATTTGTGTAGATTACACAATTAAATGATTCAAATATAATAATTTACCATTTTAAGATTTATTAATGAAAACCAAAGTTTAATGAATTAAATAAATTATTAGTAAAGTTTAAAACTTTATCCTTTATTTTGTGACTTTGAGTTATTTATTTTACACTCCCTACAATATTATTAAAGTATTTTTTAAGTTTTGAAAACTTGGTTTAATTAGAAATCAAACTCAATAAATTAAAAGAAAAAGTCAAGTAAAATGAAACATTATATTCTATACTAAACATACCTGATAATTTAATTAATTTGAATTTAAAACAAAAATATAAACTATCTCCTAACATTTTTTAAAAAAATTAAGTTAATTTTCACCGTTTTTTATAATATTGATTTTAAAAGGAAAAGTTGGGATAATTGGTTTTTTTTTTAACCCAACTTACAATCTCAAATACAAAACATATGAAGACAAGAATTAGAAGCTCAACATATTAGTAAATTTGACATTTTTCATTATGTGCAATGCCAAACCTCAGTAACAGCCAATTAGAACAGACTGCATGCTTATTTACTTCAAATCTGAATAGCATTACAGCAACAAAACGGACAACTTTAAAAAATTGAAGCAAAATGCGGGCCCTGCCCTGAGGGCTCCTGAGACGTATGATTCTGTAATAACAACAAAACAACCTGCAAACCACCCAAATTGGATGGCAATTCACTACTAAACACAGTACCAATCTAGTAGCGGTTCATGTAGGTCCGACGTCTGAACCAGTTGTAGTCTGGCAATCCCTGGATAGGACCCAAGGCAGCTATTGCAACTTCCTGGAAGTATCAGAAAGATCATTTTTGAAAGACATTAGGGGGTGTCCCGGAGAAATATTGTCAAAAGCAGTAGGCATGTTATTGCCAAAAGGTCCAACAGTAGATGTTTAGTGGTCAAGAACCTACCTTGTCATGAATAAACCGATTAGCTACACGTTTGATGGTTGCGCCATCAACAGCATCAATCCTAGCAAATAATTCAGCAAATGGGATTCTTCTACCATATGTAAGTAGCTGCACCCGTGAACACAGCGAGGTTACGTGAAATTAGATATGGATTAATACACTTCATTATGATTAGATTTGTTGTTATGATGATTAGTGATTTGCTATAGTAACAATCTCAGCAAGCAACGATTTTTATGATATCTATATAAGTGGTTAATATGGTTAACATGACTAATCTTCAGACAGAAACTTCCGAGTTAAAAGATGTGAATCAGTACAATCTGAACCAACAAATTTATTCATTTTGCTGCATTATGAAAGGAATAGTTGTGATACCTGTCGCCCTATATCTTCAGCTACAGGACTGGTTCCGTCTATGTGAAGTAATAAGGATGATTTCAACTGCAGCCATGCAAAGCATTAAAAATGAGCACCAATGCTATAATCGCCAGCTGATGAAGGATATTCATGAAGATAAACATGCAAATTGAATGATCAATATACACTGCTTCACTTAGTTGCCTTTTTAACAATGACTCAGCTGATTGCTAAACCTAAGACATTTAAATGAACCTACAGTCAAAGTTTCCACACGGCTAACAAACAAGATGAACAATTAATAAAGGGGGGAAAGACAATATCTCTAGGTAAGATTCTCTCTTGGTACCTATACTTCCGGAAGTTTCTAACAAGTGATGCCCCATAATTTAGCAGATTAAAGCTGGTTGATAAAGCATATATCCAAAGAAAACAGTTACAATAGTCACCACAGACAATAAGTCATAGCATGACAACAAATTAGTAGACTGTCAACCATGAAACAAATCCTGATATGAAACAGTATTTGAATGGTAATGTGAAGATCCAGTCATTAAAACAATGCAAGCCATTGCCAACAACTGAAAAGATGTTGAAATAATAAGCACATATCATCTTCTATCCTGCCTCCAACATACATAGATCTACAAAGAATCATATCTTCATGAGACTGCAGAAATCAATAGCTACCTGATTACGAGCACGAGTTACATCATCTTCTGAAACCCGATAACATAACTTGGTTGTCTCATGCATAATGGCCCAAGCTAAATCATCCAATACATCAGGCTGAAATAACACAACACAAAATTTTTCATTTAAGATAGAAGCCAAATGACCCAAACAGATTCAGAATATAAAAAACTGAACAAAAATGATTTAGAAAGCATCTCAAATATTTCAATAAACTGGTATACTAGCTGAGGAACTCGCTGACCATAATAGCATCATTACATAATCTACAGAGACGTTCTACAGAGACGTCAATCAACCATCTACGTACAAACCAGAGCCAAGTGAACAAAACAAGCAAGACCCTGGGCTACAGTTCATTCGGAAACAGTTACTCCCTTGGCATATATGTATAATAACTTTATGAGAAAAGAGTTTTCTTTTCTCTTGATAAAAGCAACATTACCAATATTTATAGGACAAGGGTTTAGCAATCAGTGCAAGTCAAGGAGTGGCTTACCTTTGCAACAGCATAAACACCAAAAAGACCAGTGTCTCTATAATTGGTGTTGAAAGCCATCATGCTTTCTGCTATTTCATTAATTCCAACCCTTTGAGCCAGTTCAGAGCTGTTTTAAGGATAAAGTTTTGATCAATATCTTAGAAAGAGGAAACCTTGCGCACAAATGTCAAATGCAAGATTTGAAAATTTAATGAATTTCCAGCTGATCATTAGAGAAGTTGAATGCCATAATTGTCCTAGCAGCTATTGGAGCCTTGCACTAATTTGCTACATATAACCAAATTTTCATCTTGCATATGATGATAAATCTCCCTGACCAGAATTTCCCTCTTGTATGGTAAATAGCTGATGATAGTTTTCCAGATCAAGAAGGGAATGCGCGCAGGATCCTTACCCCATATGCTTCCCTCCTCCAGCACTTTTATTCCATGAACCCAACATAGCTTGCATGACCATCAGACCAATGGAATCGGGATCTGTCCAAGGTGCTCCTTCAAAAGCTACCGCAAATTGTGCCAAAGGAACATCATCATCAATTATCCTAACCTGATAGGTCAGAGCAACAATTGAACTTAACAACTCAGATAAATGAAGCTGCTCCAAAGAAATTAGAGATCATTATTCTCCGACCTCAGAGCCAGTGAAAAAGGATGGCTCCTTTGCAACCAACTGTGAAGCAGTAGTTGGATCAGTTGATAACTTGCTAAATAATCTCTGAACCTGCCCAACAATATCTTCGTGCTTAACTGCTCCAGAAGCAGCAATGACCTAGGAGAAGGTCAAAAAAAAAATCAGGAACAACATCAGTATAACCTTCTAATTGAGTAATAATTTTGAAAGACAAGTGAACCGACAAAAATTTGAGTACTTTAGCTCATCACATCATAAGAAAGCATTCAAAATTAAACAGAGAAGCTTTCTTGGTTCTTTTAGTACCATTCTAGGAGCCGTGTAGTGTGTCTCTATATAGTTCTGAAGATTAGCCTTGGTAATTGACCTGACATTTTCAGCGGAGCCAAGAATGGTTCTACCCAAAGGAGTGTACTGGAAGGCAGTTGCATGCAAATGGTCAAAGATAACTTCCTCTGTTTGCGCTTCAACCTAAAAATATTGTGCCAGCCAACAGTATAAACAGAAAATTTTATCAGAGCATCGATACAGCAAGTTCAAAATTTTAAAATTAACATATGAAAAATCTGAATACCAACACCACCCACGAACAATCACAACAGTAACATCCCTCAAAGCTACAGATAAAGAACACATTTTGTCACTCCAAGAACAGGACCCATAACCCGCATTATAAACCATGGCCACAAAACAAAGCAACAAAATTAACCCAAAATAAAAACTTCAAAAACAAGATTAAAAAAAGTGTACCTCCTCCATTTCCCTCAAAATCACATCCCTCTCACGATTAATTCGATGCTCATCAAATCTCGAGTTCTGCAAAATATCAGCCAAAATATCCAACGCCTTACCCACATCTTTATCCAAAACCTTAGCATAATACGTTGTCTGTTCCCTACTAGTATACGCGTTCAGATGTCCACCCATGTTCTCGATCTCCTCCTCTAACTCTCTCGCAGATCTCTTCTCAGTGCCCTTAAAGATCATATGCTCCAGAAAATGCGCGGTCCCGCTGGTCGCATCTGTCTCGTATCGGGAGCCAGCGTCGATCCAAACGCCGACGGTGGCCGTCTTGGCGGCAAGCGAGGACTCGGTGGCGACTCGGAGGCCGTTGGGGAGAGTTGTGACGCGAGTCTCGGGAGCGGAGAGGATGTGAGTGTGAGACGTGGTGGTAGGGATTGGGGAGCCGTATTTGAGGAACCTAGGATCTGGATTCTCTAGGGTTTTAAGCTTCTGTTTGACGGATTCCGCGAGGCGGTCGTAGATCATGGCATTTGGGGGCGGAGGAGACGGTGGCGACGAGGGAGATGGAGACGTGGCGGGAGAGGTGGAGTGGCTTCTGAGGATAACAGCGGTGGATGATAAATGAGGAGGAGGACGGCGGGAGCGGCGAGCGACGGCGAGCATGTGCTTTAGAGCCATGGTCGGAGGCTGTTGTGGGGGTCCTAGGGTTCGGAGATTTAATCTACACGACTACACTCCAATCGAAGCTCCCTCTACACCGAAAAGAGAAGAGTGGCTTGGTCTACTAAATGAGCTTTGACTCTGGCACATCTCAGTCGATGCGACGTCGTATTCAATGTTCTACTTACAAGTCTTGATTTTTGTTAATATTAAAGATTTAAACTATAAAATAAGGTATTTAAGGATCAAAATGTTTGATCCGTATTAAAATTGATACATAATAAATATTGAATAAAATTAAAATTTTCAAATTATCTTTCTTTATTAAAAAATTAAGATTTAATTGAAAAATAAGATTATCAGGCAATCAACTAATTTCTTTTAATTAGATTAATTAACATTTTTCTTAAGAACAAGATCTATATAGACAAATAAACTCATGCTCTAATTATAGGGAAACAAACAAGCTACTACCGAGCTTGCTTCAAATTGGCCTGAGAACGAGCTTGATCATCTTCCCGACCCTATATATTAGTAACAGTTACAATAGTATTGTTGAAGTTTAAATAGAACACTTTTAATAATAAAAGTTATTAAAATATACCAAATTAAAAAATTAAATTCTTTCAAAATTAAATTGACCAATTTAATCTTTTAATCTAATTTTTGTTTTACAACTTCCCTTTTTACTCTAACATTGTTTTCTCTTTTTTCTTTTATTTTTTGCCCTTTGACTTTTTAGTTAATTCAGGAATGAATGGGAATTTCCCATAAATTTAGGATCTTGCGTTCAGTCTCAACCATTATTCTTCTTATCTTGAACCCTAATGTCCAAACCCCAAAAGGGAGCTTGAGCTTGTTTTGCCTTTCAACACTCAATAGAAATATTACGTAAGGATGTCAAACTCGAACTATAAATTGGGTCTTTTGGCACACAAGTGACACAGCCCAAAGCTCCACATCACTCCGGTTTTGGTTGACTAAGCCGGACCGTGAAACCCAACTATCAATACAAACTTTACCAATTAACTAAAGGTCAAAGAGACTGTTTCGACAATCCTAGATTATGAGAAATTCGAGGAACACCCTCTTCAGAAATCAGTAATCCCAATGTAGATGAGATTGCTGACCTCCTAGTGAAAGTTGACGTGTAACTTCTGCCTTTAAGCTCATGATAGATAAATTGAACCGCAACAAAGTACAGTGGGGATAGCACTAAAATCCGGTAAAAGGCTTTGAATGGGGAAATGAACAACCCAAAACTGCCATTGTAATGAAAATGCGTCACAGCAGAAAATTTGAGTAATCTAAGAATTCTCAACAATTGGAATCGAACTGCAATAGTAACTCTTCCATTAAGATTCGAACTAAACTATCAAAAACAGCCTCCTTTTCCATGGGAATTGCCTTTTATCTTCAGTTGATCAGGGGGCAACCACAATCCGGCCAGCAACTTGGTCGAGATCCCGTTGACCACTAGATGTGATTTTCCTTCCACTAACACAAGAACAGAAGTCCAATTATTTATGGATTTCCAACGAAAATGTTACAGTAACTAAAATCCCATTGCTCATAATATGACATAAGTTGAATTCACAAAATAGATATCATGAGAAAGGGAAAAAGTAAGGGCGTAAAAGATTAAAAAGCTCACCCCTTGGTGTCAATTTCGATGATATTCATGCCCTGCAACTGTTGAAGAATGTGACGAGCAACAGCCCCACTGCTCTTGCAAAAATGGGGAGGACGGCTTCCATTCCTCTTGCTTCCACCATAGATTCTACGGAAAGCACCCACCCCTAGGCCTCCCCTCAAGTAAATCTTCCTTGCCATGGAGGCTAAATTAAGATTAAGAGAAAAACTATAAGTACCAAGAAGCTAAAATTGCATCACAAGCACTATAAAGAAAAACATAGGCCTACCAGCTCTAATGTAGTACCAGTCCGGGTCATAAGGTGCAAGCTCCTTCAGCCTACCAGTCTTTACGATATCAGTCCATGGGGGCAACTCAATCTGATTTAAGTAAAATAAAATCAAACGTTTACGCCCAATTCACCAAGGAATAATACATGTCATTTCGTCAGCTGGTTCAGGCAGACTTTCTTCCAGGTAAAACATCATATGAATAAACATCATTCAACATACAAAAGGCTCTTCAACGCTATAAACCCAATATCCAGAACCACTGATTATGCCAATTATTTAAACTTCTTGAGCAGAAGAAGTTCTAGTGAAGTCTTAACAAGAAATAACCCACAACAATAGTGTAAAACGCGCACCGATTCAATAAATCTAGTCAATTCTCTAAAAGCATCTTAGGTTGCAACATGCAGCATATACGCCAAGAACTAAGCACTGACATCATGCAAACACCAAAATATCGATTTCTCTAAGAACAAAACCAATCAAGATAGATCAGCAATAACCTAACCTATTTAACAAAAACCACAAATTTCAAAGCTCTAGTTACCATGAAAACGTGAAGCATATAACATCTAACCCAATAGTTCCAATCCAAACAAAAGTTGCAGGATGACCACCATACCATCTAACGATAACAACTTCAACTATGAAACCGAAACTACAATCATGCAGAACCTACAACTTTCCAATCAAAAATTGAAGCCTTTCCATCGCCTAACATCACCAAATACAACTGGATTTCCATCTTTCACGAACAGACAGAATTCACCAAACCAAAGTACAAATCCAAATTCAGATCAACCTACAGCTTAAATTGTATATCAGCATACCTTTCCAGATCGCTTGAGATGGGCTGAGTAAGCCCTCACGAACTCGTGGGGTGAGACGTCCTTAACAGTCTTAGCGGTCGCCATTGCTGATCCCTTCTCTCACTCTCTCTAGGGTTTCTGTTAGTGTCTGCTACACTATACACTATGATGCATTAGGGTTTTATCGTGCGTTTGTTCTGGCAATCGTCTTTCGGGTCGGGTTCCGTAATCGGGTATTTATGTGAGCCTGAACCGGACTTAAACAAGTTAGACTGTTAGAGCCTAGAGATCCAAAAGAACATAGATATGGAATAATAATAAAAACATTTATTGTTATTTTTCACAAAAACAAACATTATTTTACAATAATTTGCTTTTCACTTATTTTAAAAGATTTATTATTTAAAATATATTTTTTAGTGTTAATATTTTAAAGATAGAATATTTTATCAAATTTTAATTTAAAGCATTTTAATAGAATCGTCGCATTATTAATAATAATATAGGAATTAAATTATATACTTAGTATGAGAATATGAAAACTACTATTAATATAATTTATAATTAATTATAAGACACAAATTAAATTATGTGATTAGTACGAGAATATGAAAGCTTTTATTAAAATAATTTAAGAGAGGAATAATAAAAGATAAAAATTTAATATTATAAAATATTTTTTAAGGAATTTAAAATAATAAAACTGTTTCAAAAAATTAGTAGATATTAGTACTTTTACCAATATATTCATATATATATTATCGTTATCAACAATATCCAATTGAACACTTGCTAAGACACGGAGTCTAGAAAGGTCCAATAGTATGCGTCTTACTCTTACCTAAAAAAGATGTTGCATCCGATAGAACAACCTGTAATGTGTCATGAACCTAAGAAAGAGGTTGTTTCCAATTGACATTTTTGAAGGTTGACAAAGTGGTGAAAAAGAATTAGACATTTGTATCACTAGTTAACAATTCATCTTAAGGACAAATTCTGATCATTCTAAACTCTCAGAAGATTTATAAGATTCAGTACATGATCTGTTAGCCAAATCCAGCCATCTTTGCACGGTATTGGCATATGTTAGAAGCTCTGAATCTTAACATCTGCTCATTTCAGTATGTGTTCATGCTGTCACCAAGAATTAGGGATGGCAGAAACAGCGGGTAGATCCGCAATCAAAGGATCAAGGTTGAGTTGACCAGACTCATACTTGAGAGGGTCATTCTAATCTGAACGGTCCAAAGCAGCTCGAACAAGACAACATCATTTTGGTCAGTTTTAAGAAAATGATGTCCTGATTGGACGTTGAACTGTCCAAGTCTAGTAAATCATGGCCCGACTCAATGTTATTATCACCATTCCAAAAGTTTGAAACCTCTTTGCTTTTGATCATTTTGCAGCTTTTGTTTCTTGTCAACAATAGAACTCGTATAAATCCAAGAGGGGGTTTTTCTCTCTAGCATCTACACTTCTGAGTAATGCTAAAATCTAACACAAAGAGACAACTTTGCAAGAGTTGCAAGCACTTCAGTTTTCAGAAATTGGATCTTCAGATGAATAATTATGAGTCTTCACTGCAGATGCAGAAATGGAGAGTGTTGTAAGGGAGAACAAAATGGAGGCGTGTGAACATAAAATGAAGATACAGAGTCTAAAGTTAAGAACTTTACATTTCTTCATAAACATATCCAATTTCCCAAAATTGCATCATTTACAGGTCACGAAAAGAATTTTAGGGTCCACAGTTCAAAGAATCAGGGATCATGTAATTTGAAACTTCTACTACTGCCTTCTCTATCGCCTTACTGTTGGTAAGTAAAGGTGTCAAGTAAAGGTGTCAATGTCATTCCATGAGAGACAAGGTTTAACCTTCTTATGTTGAGGCATGAGAAACTTTGGTTCTTTAGGCAAAGTCGGATGCTTTGTTGATCTGGATAAAAATCAACAAAATTGTGATCATTTCGCTGAAACTTTATACAAGCATATATGATCATTTGTAAATTTCAAGTCAAAAAGGTTTACCTTCTCGGGACGAAGGGCCGATCAAAGTATGGCATGGGTTGTGCTTTTGGAACGAGTTCCTTTCTCAATCTGCGGACTTCTTCTTCTTCCGCCATCTATACAAGAGCATAATAATAGGTATTGTAATCTCATTTTATGCAGTACAAAAAACCTCTATGACTTTATTCAGTTCCATTCACCTTTTGAAGCCTCTCTCTTTCAATCTTGTATTGTTCAATTAGATTCATCTTCTCGGCTACCTGTCATGTAATGAAAAGATGAACTTATGATAAATTTACCTTTCTAGTCCAGCTGGTTAGTCTTAATAATTTGCTACTATCAGCAACAAGTAACACAAAGTATATACTAAGGAAGCCTCTAGATCACATAAGTTACAAAAAATCTCGATCTGAACATAGCAGCATTATAGATTCTAACTTTTATCTAGGTTCAAAAACAACAGGTATCTGATGCTGTCAGTAGAGGCAATATGCATCATAATCTTCAAGACAATTACGTACACTTTTATCATTCTAATCAAAAAGAGAGCAAAAGCTTGCTCACGATAATTGTGGCCTTTCAGCCCTTATGAGAAAGTGATGAGTTATAACACGCTCTTCCAATGGCTGCCGATGAAACTGGACCCTAAAATGTTGAATATACAACAAGAACAACTGATATGTTTAGAGGATTACCTGATAGTCAAACTCAGCACGATCTAGTGCCCGAACATCGCTGTGAAGCTGGAGATCAATTGGCCTTGTATTCTCTTTCGCTGGAGGTTTGATTAGGTTCTGAAAAAGAAAACATAGGAAGTCATAGGAAATGAACTGACAAGAACAAAGAATAAATTATAGTAAATGCTCCATTGCATTACTATGTCAAGCTTTTGGTCTCCTTTCCTTTAGTCATAATGACATCACGAAAATAACATTTAGGCCAAGATCAGTTCATTGATGGCTGAGAACATAACAGTTCCCTATTGATATACAATACACAACAACTAGAACAATAGAACGATTCAGGTGCTTCTCTGATGTTTAGGTTAGGAACATGAATGATTAAAGATTTTTAACACGATTAATTGATACTACTTATTGTGAATCTGATAGGTTAAATCAGTTTTTTAACTTTATGGAAGAGTCTTAAGATACCTCACCTCTGGCTCGTCTGTTGTCCATGGAAGACCTTGTGCTATAGGATTTCTCTGCTTCTCCTCCTCCACCAGCATTTCTTTTATCTTCTTCGCCAATTCGTCCTCCTTCAGTTTTCCCCTTTGCTATAATGATCAGAATGAAACATTACTTAACAGGCTTAACTTTCCATCTTCAGTCCTCAGTAAAATAGTTTATACCTCTGTCCTTAGCTTAAATGGCTTTTGGCTTGTGAGTCTTAGTTGCTTCTTGTTCCTCCACTTTCTTGTCCCCATTGTTCCACAAGATTCAGAACTCTAATTCATAACAAAAATTGCAAATCCATCAGGTGAAATATTATATTTCAATTGTAAGCAATTATGAGGAGATAACAGCTCACGTTTCTTCTGCTTCTTCTGCCTCCATTAGATGTCCTGCTAGACACACTAAAATTTGGGTGAAAACAAAAAAGAAACAACAGCTTAGGACCTGAACATACTAAAGCATCAAAAGCAAATCCAAATTTGCAGGTTCTATACAGATAATTGGTAATAGTCACTACTCACTGACCTGCTTTCACTGCCATCCCCGGAAGAGGAAACAGAAAAACTTGAATCCAAACCAAGATTCTCCGACGTGAGAAACAAACCAGATGGGCAGAATTCAGAACCAAGGCCCTGAGTTTCTGATACATTAGGAGGCTCTAATTCTGACAATGAAGACGAGACCACTGTGACCTTTGTCTCTTCCAATTCGGGACACTGCAAGCCTGGCAATGCCCACTGCATTGCCTTCTTTTTGACCTCTTTAATCTCTTGTTTTTCCTTATCACCAACTTCCTTTGAACTAGGCATCAAACGTAGCTTCTCGAAAGTGTTAACCAGATGCTTCACCTTTCCAAATTCAGGCACACTATTCCTGGCCTCCTCAAGCAATCTTTCTCTTCTTCTCTTGATTATAGAATTACCCATTGAGCCCAATTGCTCAGTTTGACTTGGAATTTTCTTAACAGATCCATACCTATCTTCACATTCGTGATTCTGTGCCGAAAAATCATTCTCCATTGCCTCATCTCGATCTTCACTCTCAACTCCATAATCACCATCCTCTTCTTCTTTCTCAGATTCCGCTGCTTTCTCACTGTCACCATCCGGGTTCTTGAAAAACCCTTCCTGAGATGCCCTCAAAGACTCGTAGGCCACGCACAGACACTTATTTAACTTACCGCCAAATCTCTCTTTGCACTTGCAATCAACTACACTTGGGTTTATCTCCAACTTCTTCTCTTTCTTCGAATTCTTCTTTGCCACCACAAATTTCCGTTCCCTAATCTTGCGCCTGGGTGAGTGAAAGACCGGATTTTTATTGAAGACCGGGTTCTTCGAACCCGATTTCTGGGATTTCTCAGATTTGGTCAATGGAGATGAAATGGGTTTTGGACCAGGACTTGAATGAGAGACGTTAGGATTGCAATTCTCCGATAACTTGGAGACTGAGCGATATGGGTCTTTCGCAGGAGTTACAGATTTCGTGTTCTTGGTGCTCGACTCCATTTGCATAAAACTGGCTCCAAATCGATACAAGAATCACCTTGAAATCAAAAGGGTAGTTGTGTTTTGGGGTTTCTTTGAGTCAAAAGGTGTGGCTCTGGAGAGAAAAGGAGGTTTATTTGATCGGAACAATGAAATGAAGAAGAAAATGGAAACGTTGGATGGTGTTCGTATTGTAACGGCTAGTTCCCGATTTGGTGTGTCACTTGTGGGCCGTTCGATTATTAATTTTAAATTCGTATTTTGAATTTACCGTTGGATTAGTGAAATTATTGTGACTAATGGGGATCTTTACTACGGGCTGGTTTAACTTATTCATGGGGGCATAACAATGATATCGTTTTTGTTATAGTTGTCAAATTTCGGACTTAGTTGGGTCTAGACAACCCGAGCGTGAGGCTTGACCCAAAGCATACACTTTCGATAGAACATGAATAAGATGAAATCTTCAAATACCTGCAATCAATTATAGGAAAGGAAACACAAATGATAAGATTGATTTGAAAATAATAATAAAATTCGTCACAAGTGTTTATCTTGATAAGAATTATATTCTTGATGCAATAGAAGAAGACAAGAAATCCTCCCTTATAGATTTTGTTATTCATCCAATCTAACCCTAAA
>JANKOD010000001.1:23562060-23574174 GCA_026284645.1 Erythroxylum acuminatum | reverse complement strand
CCAGGTTTATACGTTATCTCGTAGTCATACCCGAGTAGTTTAGTTACCCATTTTTGTTGCTCCAAGTAGTTATGCACTACTCCAATAAGTGTTTTAAGTTATGTTGGTCAATTTGGATGTAAAATCTCCGACCCAAGAGGTATGGTTGCCAAGTTCAGATCGCTTGAATGACGGCTAACATCTCTCTGCCATAAACCTACCATGACTGCTTGCTGGCCCCAAGAGCTCGACTCATGTATACAATAGGACTCCCTTGTTGTGTTAGAATTGCTCCAATCCCATCCCCTAAGGCATCCAACTCAATGGTGAATGATTCTTCAAAATCTGGAAGGGTGAGGGTGGGCGTTGAAGTCGTGGCATTCTTTAAAGCTTCAAATGCTTTGTCTGCCTTTGCTAACCAGTGGAATTGTCCCTTTTTAAGCAAGTTGGTCAAAGGTTAGGCTATGATGTCGTAATTTTGAACAAACTTCATGTAATAGCGTGTTAGCCCCAAGAAGCTACGTAGTTCTATCACATTCAACAATTTGGGCCAATGAACCATTGCTTCAATCTTTCTTTGATCCACCTTAACACCATTGATCGAGATTATATGCCCAAGATATTCTAGCTCTTGCTGGCCAAACTCGCATTTGCTAAGTTTAATGTATAGTTGGTTCTGTCTCAATATCTGTAACACTTTCCTAACATGTTCAAGATGTGACAGTCAATCTCGACTGTAGATCAATATATCATTAAAAAAAAGAAGCGCGAATTTTCGTAGGTAAAGCCTGAATATAGAATTCATAAGAGACTGAAAAGTTGAAAGAGCATTGCAAAGTCCAAACGGCATTACCAGGTACTTATAATGGTCGCTATATATGCGAAAAGCAGTTTTGTGAATGTCAGCATGATGAACTCGTACCTGGTGATAGTCGACTCAAAGGTCAAGTTTGGTGAAGTAGACTGCTCCAAATAATTCGTCAATCATATCCTCAACTGTTGGAATTGAAAATTTGTCCTTGATAGTAATTATATCGAGGGTTCTATAGTCTCTGCAAAACCTCCATGACCCATCTTTCTTCTTTACTAGAAGAACTAGAGAAGAAAAGTGGCTAGTACTACTTCTGATTAATCTCGATTACAGAATTTCCTATACCTGCTTCTCAATTTCATTTTTTGGAAATAGGCATATCGATAGGTCAAACATTGACTAGTTCTGACCCTTAAATTTGATTATGTGCTCCACATCTCTTTTGGGAGGCAGCTATTTGGGTTCGGTGGATACATCCCAAAACTCATCCAACAACAACTTCATATCAGGTGGTGCCTCCTTATAACCCTCATTTAGACTTTTTTGCAAACATATATCGTACAAGGTATGTTCTTGGCGTTATCCCCCCGCAATCTCATGGTATTCTGCTAGTTCAATTGGCTTTTGAGGAATTCCCTGCAATTTACACTGTTGTCCTTTCCACACAAAGGCCATTCCATTTGTTTCCAGTCACACAACACAGAACCCGATTGTTGGAGCCAGTGAACTCCCAACACGATATCTAAGCCAGCCAATGGAAGGGAATATAGAGTCAAGGAAAAAGGAGTACCTTGCACTTCCATGGTTACTACACTGGAAAGAAGACCTATTGGCAACCTTGACCTAGAAGGTTTTGGTGGGTATGGTCGACAGCTGTAATGATTCTGCTACCTTTTCACTGATAAAATTGTGTGTCGAGCCGTTGTCAACTAGGGCTATAAAATCACGATCCCCAATTCGAACTACAACCCACATAGTTTGTGTTGTAGGCCAACCTGTTAAGGCCTGGAGAGAGATATCAAGATCACCCTCTTCTTCTTGCTTTAGTGCGTCATCCTCTCCATTGTCGAATGGCTCACCTTCAAGCAACAAAAGTTGCCCCTGTTTGCATTTATGGCCAGGTGTAAATTCGCTCGTCACAGTTAAAACACAACCCTTGTGCGCCCTTCTCTTCTGTATCTCTTCCCACGACATTTGTTTCATGGTCGCCGGTGGTTTAAATTTAGGAGTAGAGAATTCGAGCAGTGGCTTGGTAGGGGGTCTTGCTATTTTCCTCTGTCAGACCAACTGCTCATCCCTCATCCTAGAACCACTCTATAGGATCATCTCCGAAAAACCGTGGAAATTCTAGTTTAGTCATTTTAGAGGGAATTAGTTGACACCCTTCTTCTAAATTTCCCTTGATTCCTTGATGGGTATACTGTTGCCAAGCCTAAGAATTGCTACTGGATCCCTCCTTTTGTGAAATCATCACATCAGTCAACTTAGCAATTGCTTCCTCCATGAGGTGGAGTTTGTCAACAATGCCTTGTTCCATCTCATCCCGTCTTGCAAATTACCCATGCTAACTTCGAGGTTTTCAATTCGTTCCTTGTTCGTATACATAGCTCTGATGCCAGTTGATAAGGTCTCAATCCAAGCTATATCTTACAAACAATTAAACAAATAAACGAGCACCTATGTTTCTACTCTTGGTGAGAAACCAACCAATGACTTTTTTTAAAATTTTGTATTCTCCCCAAAACCATTCCCGAAAGAGTTAAATACAGCCAATAAAAGATTATAAGTAATGGTCCACCACTTATAATCTTCTATTGTGATTTGAGTAGGTATTCTCAAATCACAAGTGCCTTGAACACGGTAAATAGCCGAGTGCGGAGAGTTATCACCGTGATGGGAACACGATTCCTTCATTAGCCTAAGCGCTTTCGTGTGGTTTCCACGGCGAAGCGCCGTTAACGCTCGGTCGCCTTTGAGCTTAATTGCAGAGGAAGACGAACCGTCCAATTCTTTAGAAATGAACGGCTCAATCTCGGCGAGAGTCAGATTAATAGGATTGGTCAACAACTCAGCTTCATCGGCTGTTGTTGTCGTCGTCATCTTGGAGCGAGAAGCGGCAGCGCGCTTCTTATGCCCCATAACCGCTCATACGTTAGTTTGTTAATTTGTTTCTCTCCAGCACTGGGCAATATTGTCTCATGCATAAATTCCTTTCTTTCGCTATCTCTCCCCGGTTATATACACAGAGAGCTTACATGCGTTTTAGAAAAGAAGACTTACTTTACTTGAAAGACTTGGATTGAAGAGACGGCAATGGAGGCGGGAGATTTGTGCGGAGCAGTCGTGTAGGGTGGCGATCGGCTACGAATGAAGAGTGTACTCGAGTTCTGCCATTATCAAGGGAAATGCAAAGTGATATGATATGAGATTCTAATTCAACTACAGCCTCCCTATTTATATTAGGTACAGAATCTGAAATCATTTCCCAGGCAGGCGATTTCGACGGAAGAAGTTGGGTGTTTGTCATTACACTTTTCCTACAGAGACAAGTACATATCCTTATTTTCAAATCAAAAACAGCAAGAAGTTTTGGTCGCATTTGTAAGAGAGACATCACCAACTTCTTCAACACAGTCGAAGGAAACTACACTGGTTGCTTTAAAGCCTCTTAAGGCCTATACAAATTGCTCTTCAAATGTCTGATGGCTATGCATCACCAACCAACCATGGACAGACCCGAAACAAAGAAAAGATTCACGAATCCTTCAAGTTCAGGTGGACAAAGACACCAAATATGAACTATAAACACATGCCTGCAAGAATATCTCATGTATCATATTATATCTGGATGCAACTTAAATACATGAATATTCAAATTAACCAAATCATCCACCTCATCGACTTGCTCCAAAAAATTTTATGCTTGCAACAATAACCTTACAATAAATGCATACGCTCCACATAAGATTGAAGCAACCACTTGTTCAGAGGCTCTCCACACCCCACAAAACACCCAGAATTACCATTTTCAGTGAAAAATGGGAAGCTGAACATATGCAGCAAATCATGCACCGCTTGCCTCACCATGGAAGATCCTGTCACTCTGCTTCGCCGGCCCCATCCAGTCACTATATCAATTCGAATGGGACTAACCCCTGAAACTAGCATCCGATGGCGAAACCAAGCTAGGGTCCTGGATAGAGCTGTCACAGCAGTGCCCTCGGACATAACATGCAGGTTAATAAGCCAGTAGCATGAGCTTTTCTCCTTGACCGCATCAGGGTATACATTTTTTCCTGCAGCAACCTCCCAAACCAACCCAGCCTCCTCCTTCAAGCCTGATTTGTGAAAGAAATCGACCACTGCATCTACAAGCCCCCTCTTGCTCTCTCTATTCTCACTATGCATCAGATCCAAGAACTTGTTCACGTGATCCTTCACATTTTGACCATCAGGTCCAGCAGAAGGCATAGAGACCAGAAACATATGTGCAGGATGGCCTGTGACTGCCATGAGCTCACAACAAAAACCCATGTCACAAGGTGATCTTGCCTCTGTGCAACAGCTAAGAAGTAAAGTGTAGGTCTGCAGAGAAGGGTTTAATCCCAACTCCACCATGCCTTGTAGCAGGTTATAAGCATCTCCCAATCGATGCACCCTTAGGAATGCACTGAGCAGAGAATTGCAGGTGGGCACATTTGGGAGCAAGCCAGTTCTTAGCATGGTCTGATACCATTCCCAAGCCTTTTCAACATTTCCGTTTTTTCCCCATAAGTCCACTAGAAGGCCATAGACAGGCTCATCAGGCACCCAGTGCTTTCTTTTCATCTCAGAAAAAACTGCTTCTGCTTCTTCAAGATACCCACAGTGTCCGAGCACCTCCATCACTATGCTGTAAGTCACTTTATCTGGTTCAAAGCCAACATCCTGCATGTCTCGATAGAGTTTCAAAGCACTATGATAATTCCTAGCCTTTGCTTGCAATGCAATCATGATATTATAAGTTACTAAATTAGGAACACAACCCTGTTCAACCATCTCAGAAAATAGCTTGTTAGCAGCAGTTAAATGGCCTGCTTTTCCAAGGCAGTTTATTATAACACTGTAAGTAAATGTGTCTGGTGAGAGGCCAGCTGCTTGCATTCTCTGATACATTTCCATGGCAAAATCAAGAAATCCAGCCTTAGCATGGATGTCTATGAGTGTACAGTAGGTGACACGATCAGGATCACATCCTGCCTTCTGCATTTGATTGAACACATCAACTGCTTCCTTCAGGTAGTTTGCACGTCCGTAACTATGAATAATACGATTATATGTAACAACATTAGGCTGGCATCCATCTCTTGTCATCTGATCAAGTAATTTGTTAATTGTCGAAAACTGCTTTGCACGTCCCAGGATTCCTATCATGGTAGTGTAAGTATGATCATCATGCCAGAAGCCAGGTTGCTGCTTCAACCAATAGAAAAAGCCGAGAGCAACATTATGATCTTGAAGCTGCTTTAGAACTTGGTTTGCTTGATATGCATCCATGGAGTAACCAAGTTTTTCAAGAGCTTCCTCTGTCATATAACCCCACCTCAATTTTCTCAATATATTGGAAACATTTTCAACAATATGTCCACTGCTTGGAAAGTGCCTAGCAGCCGGAGCGATTCTAACTGCGAATCTACCATCTCTTGAGGTTTTTCTATCTTCATAGAAGTTCTCCCCACTTGTAACTGAATTCTGATGATTGCAGTTAAAATTTGGTAAGAATGAATTTGTTTGAGCTTTGGATTTCTGAGGAATAGACCTTTTCTTATCATACGCCTCTGAAGTTACAACATGACTTTCCAATGTATCACCAGTAGCAGAGCTTGAAGCTCGTTTGAACCCCCTATCAAAATTTGATTTGTTGCCTTTATCCTTTGTATTGTTAGAAGACCTGATGGCACTTGGCCCAACTGCAACATCCGCAGATGATTTTGAATAAACTTTGGCAGCGAAGTTACCTTTCCTGATAGCTTTCACGTCAGGTTTTGTATTTGAATATGGCCGGGCACCATCAACCACACAATTTTGAGGTAACTTTACTCCTGATGCATCAGTCAAGGGTAGTCTGTAGTTTACCAAATCGGATATCAAATTAACTGCTGCAATACCTGCTTTCACAAGTTGGTCAGACATATGAGAAGTTGCATCATTTTCAATAGTGTCAATGCCACTCGCATGACCAGCATAATCTGATATTCCAAGAGAATTAGGAGTTGATAGCACTTGTGGGAAACAAGTTGGGTTTTGAATTCTCACATTGTGAGAACCCAAAGACTTTAATGTGTCTGCTGCAGATGAGTTCTCTACCCTAGCTGAAGGTTTTGAGTGAAAGGCACGCGAAACACCATTTCTTGTTTGCTGATTTCTAGAAACACAGCTTTCATCTTCACAGCAAGTACAAGAACTACCATCAGCAGCTCCACATCGTGTTCCATTTATGAAAATTGACCTGGCAGTACTGGAAAGGTTGCTCAACTGCTTAGCCCGCAACATGATTGATCTGCACTTAAAGCATCACATGTCCAAAATGCTGTTTACCATTCAGGATATCTAGAAAGAAAACAAGAGTATCTCTTTTTTATTTGAACAACCCTAGAAATTAGTACAAGCAAACGAACACAATCAAGAAGCAACTTTGAATAGTAAAACAAACGCATTTTCTATATTAAATGAGCATTTTCCACTGCTCCTAACCATGAATGGGCGTCTATTTTGGTTCTTTTTCCACCTTCATTCTGTATCCAATCACCCAGAAAACAAAAAAGATGTCAGTGGCCAAAACCCCTAAAACTAATAACGCTGAATCAAATGTTCAATTCGTGAGTAAGGAAGGATTATTCTGCCTGAGGCCTGGACATTTACACAATAGCCAACCAAGCCATAAGTCCAACAAACAAGGAAGTTTCACTCAAATAACAGAATGAAGCTAATAAAAAGAATAAAATGAGATACAAGATAGCTTTCTTCGGTATTGACTCAAGTATCTCACTAGAATTCTTTATAACTCAATAACAAATGCTTTCGATAACACAAACAGAAAATCAATATCTTAGGAGAAAAGTATAAACTTAACCATATACATGAAGAAAAGTATAGACTTTCCACATCTAACAGTGAAATGAGAAGAAAACTAGATGGTGTTAACAACAAGAAGCAGAAAATAATTGATAAACACAGAAAGTTGCCAAACGTAACGGTGACAGAGAGAGTAGCAACCTGAGATGATGACAAAAGTTGGTGCCAGTGGACGGAGGAATATGAGGAACTCCACAGGGAGAGAGGTGAAAGAATAGAGACGGAGAAGAGAGGCGGCTCCCTTCTTCCTGCCGTCAACTCATGAGATTTTCCAAGCTAGCTGGGGGAGTAGAGAGAGGCCTAAAAGTACAAAAACAAAACCTTCATAAAAGTAAGACACGGCCATTTTTAATTATTTATTTCAATCTTTTTCCTCTTCTTTTGTAATGCTCTAGCTGGGGACACGTTACACTTTTTAATGGGCGGCACGTGAGATTTGGGTGATTCCACCTTCCAATTTATTAAAATCTCTTTTAGTATTTATGAGTAACAATTTGTATTGATTATTTCTTTTTTCCCACTTTTAAGAAAACCCTAATTTACAGTTAGGTTAATTTTTGCTCTAATAGAGTAGGTACTTTGCGTGAGACAAAGCTCTGATCTCAAATTTTAAACGACTGTATACATGAGGGCGATTTAAACTCGCGACCTCACTTAAATCTGTTATATGTTTTATATAATGCAAAAAAAATTACTTACAATTGATATTCCTAATGAGAATCTAGTTCCAACGCCAGACCAGACTTATTTTAGTTGGACAAGAGAATTCAAACGTTCAACGGGACAGAAGTTACGGCTGCCACCAATTTTAATGTCGTATTCTCATTAACGTCTGAACATTACTACAAAAGTAATGGCTAATAGAGGACAGTATTTAAGCAAATGGACGGTGATGTAGAGGAGCAGGGGCAGGACTGCAGGGATTGATTTTGGAATTTGGATTCGCAGTCAACGTTTCTTGCAGCTCAAGATTAAGCTGGGAAATCTTTAAAAAATGGTAATAATAATAATAATAATAGATTTGGGTCCCGTAATTTTAGGAACCGTACAGTGGTTTTAAAATTTTGTCGAATTTTGAGGTCAAATGTATGAGAGCAGACATTTGTCGAACTGAACTAGCCCAACGTCCTCTGGGCCTTCGACCTTAGTGAAGAAGCGGCACAAGCAAGTACTTCGTTGTCGTTAAGACTTTGTTTGGGATAGTCAGTTCTCATAAATAAACTTATGTTATTATTTAAAAAATAAATTTTAGTATCAAATAATTAATTGAAATAATGGAACATATTTTGACCTTGAAAAAATTTAGGCGATGAATTTTTTTTTACTTAATTATTATTTTTCAAGTAATGTATAACTTCTAAACTCTTACGACTCGTTTGGTACGAGGGAATAAGAATTCTATTCCTAACGTATTCTTGGTAATTATTAAGCCCACGTTTGGTTTAAAACAAACATATAATACGCATTCCACGGCAATATGTATTCTTCGATTTTAAAGAATAGGTAAAACCGACTGATACCTATTTTTATTTAATCGACGAATCGGTAATCCTCTTCTACATCTGAACCTTGTTACCTTTTACAAACCTATCCTTCTTCAAGAACCCTGGGACAGCTCAAGGACCTTGCTTTTATCAGATCCAGCTTCACCGCTCTCAAATCCTCTGTTTCCGACAAAACCCGTTTCAGTTCTGAGATTGTTTCTCGTAAGGCTATGGATTTGTTGCTCAAGCTCGACTCTGTACAGGTATGGTACAATGGAGTTCCAGTGAAAAGAACCGTTGCCCAAAATCTACCCAGAGTGAAGAAAGCTGTTACCTTTGCTGAGAATAGGAATGTGTGTAGGGTTTATGATGATTCCCATGAGCTGGTCTTAAATGAGGAAGGTAATTTATCTGGTGAGAGTGATTCTAGTAATGAAATGGAGGAGGTAGTGAGACTGATTACCTTCAAGAAAGGAAGGGAGTCTCTAAGGTGATCGAGAACGATGAAGAAAGAGAGTATGAACAGAACAGTGACAATGAGAAGGATTTCGGAAGGAATCTGAGAACTAATGGTTATTGCCAAGATCAAGATAGAAGCTTATTTTTTGCTGCACCAGTGCCTGTGAAGATGGAACCTAGAGCTGCGTCAATGAAGAAGAGAACTACCCTGAAGATTGGTCCATAGAGATCATTCATCTTTCTGTTTTGTTTCTTTAGGCTTTTGTCTTGAATCGAATTCGATTTCTGATTCCCCCGTGTTACTCTAATTGTTCATTGTTACATTCAGATACCTACTCCAGTGTGTGATGGAGGCTGTAGTTCTTGATTTTTGTAGACCTTTCTTCATTTCCAAGATATTGGGAGATTGTTGACTGAAATCTGCAACTTTTTCAGAGACGGGGTGAAGTGAAACAAAAAGTATGATACCAATGCTAGATGGCGCATAATAGAACGATATGAACATCTGATACCTTTTCTTCAGTTCCTTCTTCTCCTCATATGCGGAGAAGAAAGAGATGAAAGGGTGCCATGAAGAGTGCAGTTCCATAAATATTAGCGTTCCTAGCTTTATGAGACCAAAGATATGAGTCCCTGGTTAAAGAATTTATCATCTTAGAAATTGCAGATATCTTAAGTGGTTGCCTACTGATAGCCCCACACAATTTCTCAGAACACTTCCATTAACTGCTATCAACATCAACTTAGGCACATTATTTACCAGGAAAAAGTTGAAAAACAACATTTGCACATTAGTCTCTCACTCATGTAAAACCGTTCGTCATTCTATTACAACAACCAAGTAAAACCAGAATTTGTGGGAGAAGAACACGCGCCAAGCTGCTCCTCCTCCTAGTCCTCATCCATGAGAAGGAAAAACTTGAAAATCCTCCAACTACCAACAAGATTATTACCAGTTACAGAAACAAACTGCTAAGTATTATTTGGATACACTCGTAGGGAAATACTTAATTCCTACAGCTTTGAGGCTGCATCTTTGTCCAAAAACCACTTCAACTCCCCTTCGGGTGAGACGAGTTGAACAGGCAGCACATCAGTATTTTGACTCTTTCCCAATACTCGCTGCACTGGATCAGCTTTTCCAGAACCACATACCACAAGTGCGATATAAGCGGATGAGTTGATTACAGGAAATGTGAAGGTAATCCTCTCCGGTGGTGGTTTTGGCGAGTCTTTAATATAAGTAACCCATTTCTCATTTTCCTTGGCAAGTGGATGCCCAGGAAAGAGAGAAGCTACATGGCCATCTGGCCCCATACCAAGAAGCATTAGATCAAACTTGGGAAACCCACTCACAGATGATGTGCTTATAACCTCTCTTTGAACTAAATGTTTAAGACAGGTTTCGTAATCATCAGCTGCACCTTCTGCTGAGAGGGCATCATTGATGGCATAAACATTGCCAGGAGTAATTGGTACCTGCAGGAATTGTTGGTACAAGATTAAGGAGTTAAATGAACAACTATAAGGAAACTGGAATGCAAGCATGCATCTATAAGTATACAATTTATTGCGAGTCAACTATGTCCTACAGACCATCATAGCATAAAGCATCATCATTATTATGGAAGCAAAACTGTTTACCACAACAATGAACAAGATTAAACACACATTATTTGTTGAAATTTCACTTCATAAATCCCGGTAAAATGACTATAATAATATTGTTATTTAAAGTGAAAGCTTCGAGTTACTACAATGACTTCATTATATATGTGTTATCAGCACCCCTCTAGAAACATTCATCTTTGTTTTAAGATACATCCTCACACTACAGTCAAGGTCTAGTACCAGGAAAACAATTCCCATTTACCCGGTTTTCATCCCGCACAAGGGCTTAACGATGTAGAAACATTTGCTATAACCAACAGGGCATTACTTGATCAACTGACTTGGTTCATCTCGTGGAGAAGGTAAATGCAGCAGAAAAACCAAGCATTTAACACTCCTTATTTATCATCTAACATCAATCTTCTGGTGAAAAAGGCGAGTGACGATAAAAGCAAATGAACAAGTACATACCCGGGAAAGAAAACCATCATAAGCTAGTTTGTAATTACTATCAGGATGATCCTTAGGAACAACTCTCTCATCCACCCAGAACACATGCCACTTCGACCAGTCTATCGAATCAACATAAGGCGGTTCCACCAATTTCCTGCACAACCCATCATTAAAAGCCCTCAGTCACCTCCAAAACAACCACAAACTTAGCAACAGTTTCCCTAAACCTCCGAATCACATTCCTTGAGAATTAATAGAGAACAAACGAAAAGATTCAAACTTTTATCTACCCCTTTTCAGCAAAACACTTAAGACACGGGACAATGGAAATGGAAAAGGTAATCGTTAAACACTATCACTCGCTCCCATACCTTAAAGACTTGATGAGAGAGCCACCAGACAGAACGACAGTGAAAGACCCTTTCTCTTTCGCAAACTTATTAGACAAATCGGCGGTGTATCCGGCCAACGACAGAGCGAGATCCTCCTCCGATTCAAACACCTCCACCTTCTTCTCTGCCGTCGACAACCCAGCCATCGATGACGAGTTCACCTTCCTTCCACGCTCAAACCGCTTCAAATTCAGCTTTCCGGAGGCGACAGGGTAACTGGGTCGGTTCGTGTACACCAACTGGGTCGAGATCAAGTTAGCACTGTACGGTCTACCTAACTTCGGAGAAGTCGACGAAGCAATGCTGCGCAGAGGAGTGGAGAATGTGAGCAATGGAGTAGCCATACAAAAGGGTCAGTAGAGGTTTTGTTTGTAGCCGTTGGATTGCAACACTTAAAGCTCCAACAGATCGGTGGTATTACGTCGACGTCATATTGACGGCAGGATTGGATAACACGTGGATGTACACATGTTGTCTTGTCGACCCAGCCCAGTTTCACCTTGAAAATAACGTTTGTTTTCATGTTCTAGTTTTTTTTTTCAATTTTTTGTTTTTGTTTTTTAATAAAAAAATTGGTTTGATTTTTAATATTAACATAGTATATTTTTATCACTAATAGAAATTATATATTAAATAAAATTTAAAGATAAATTATTTTTTATTAAATAAATTTATTTAATTTCTTATATAATATTTATTTTAATATTATGTTATTTTAATAAAATAAATAATTAATATTTATTTGAAATATATTTTAATTATTAAATCAAATTTTATTTGAATATCTATATATTTGAAATTTAATTATATT
>JANKOD010000001.1:23549930-23561960 GCA_026284645.1 Erythroxylum acuminatum | reverse complement strand
AGAGTTTCATACAGTAGACTGATTGGTAACATAAAAATAAAAGGCACTTTTAAATTTAACTATATTTTATTTTGTAATAAAAATTATTTATGTATATAAAAAAGATTTAAAGTATACAAAACAATTGTGCAAGAGATTAGAGTAGATGAGTTTGCAAGATAAACGTAAAGATGAGTCTGTGGGTATTATGGAAATTATGTGTAAAATATAAGGGCAAAAATGATTAAAAAATAGGTTCATGAATTGATATGAAAAATCTACCCAAAAAAGTCATTTGAAAGATTTTTTGAGAAACTATAAATTTGAGCTTCTTAAAAAGCTGTATTTTAGCTGCGAAAAAATTATATCCATTAAAGAAATGCTCTTTTTATTTCACACTAAAAAATATTTTTTATAAAAAGGACTTTTGTGGTGAGAAAAAGTACTTATTAAATTCTCGGAAATTTATCCATTCAGTTACTTAATTTTGATTCCCAAGTTTATACAATTTCTACAGTATGGATGAATTTTAATAAAATAAGATAATATCTGAATAATTGAAAAAGAATTATCTAACTAGCCCCAGCATTTGGCATGTGCAAGAGCACTAGTCCCATCCTTATACGTCTTTGCTTTGACCTTTAGAAGCTTAAATTCTTCTCACGTCATGTCATGCTATGAGCAACACGTAATTGGCATAACTAAGATAACACGTCTCCTAACTATTTTTGGGTGTCGGTGTCAACACTCGACCGTTTGGTTTATACCATTTTGTAATTTCTATTAAGAAAATTAAATAAATTATTTTAAGTTAAAGATTTAAAATTAATTTAAAATTCAATAAAAATATTAGTAAAGTATCAAAATATTAATTAGTTAATAAATATAGTTACAAAGTTTCTATTCATTTTACCGATATAAATGTTCTACAATTTAGTTTATTTTCTCATATAATTCATAAAAATTTTAATAAATTAATAGTTAATTTTTAAATTAAAAATTAAAAATTTATAATTTACCTCAATTCTTCAAAAAAATATCTTCTCTGTTCTGTAATATAATTAATTTTAGAATATATTTATAACAAGTGACAATTTATTAATATGTAATTAATATATATTATTATATTTAAATACAAAAAGTGGTTTATCATTTTATAAACAACTTCTATATATATATACATATATAATCACCAAAATTTTAATTTTTTGAAAAAATAATTCATATTAATTTTCAAAATTTATGTGAAATTATTATACTCCTCCATTTCTAATAAACTGTAATTTTTAGACTCAATTGTTGTTAAAAAGTAAAAACAAAAGAATAATAAACAAAGGGAAAACTATGTTTTATTATTACATTTCTTTTTAAACAATTTGCTTTTGTTACGTCTCTTTTTGACTAAAATTCACAAACTAATTAATCCCAAGTAATAGCCTAATGTCTTAAAGATATTTCACATGTTCCTTTAAATGAAATCACATGATTTACCATAATCACGTATTTGATGAATGATTATAATTAAGCCCGACAATAACCCTTACTTTTTTTGTGACTCGAGTTTAGAAAAATCAAACTCGAATAATTCAAAACTTAAATTTAGTTTGAACTTCGATAAACTTATATCAAATTTGTTAATTTTTAAATTAAGATAAATAAATTTCATTATTATTAAAGTTTAATCTAAACTTGGTTTTGATTTAACTAAAATTAACAAAATTTAAGTATAATGGTGTCCTCGTGATCACAAGCTTAAAGCCAAAGCTCTATCCATAAACATAGGAGGCATCCAAATTTAGGTTTAAAAGACTTTTCCTTTTCTCTATCACCAAATCAATTATTTGACTAAAATAAAATAATAAAATGACTTTTAATTTTCAAAATTCATTAGTTATTATTAGATTTGTCTAATAAAAAATATTGTTTTTTTAAGAAAATTAGATCGCACGAGCCAAAAAAAAAGAAAGAAAAGAAAAGGGCAAGAACAAAAACAGAACCACCTTTCTCTCTCTTCCACCCTGCATCTTCCCCTGTGCGTGTCTTGCTTTCTTTGATCCATTGGTCAAGGAAAAGGAAATAAAGAAAGTGAACCCATGAATCCCTTTTGAGTGATCGTTGATTTCTTGGCATTGGAATCAGGATTTCTTGCCATTTTATAGGTAAAAGGAAGGATCTTTTAAGAGATAGATAGCTGTTGTACAACTGCCAATGCGGTCTTTGAGAAGACCAGGGAGGCAAAGAGAAAGAGCTAGCGTTAAAAGTGGCAAGAAAACCCAGAAAAGCTGCAATCTTGTAAGTGGATCTCAATTGATTAGAGGGCAAGAGATAAAAATATTGAATAAGCATAGTCTTGGATCTGATGTTGGTTGTGACATTTTTGGGATTGAGAATAGTGAAAGAGCTGAGATTTTATCGCTGTGGGGGTGCTGCTGCTAGGAAAGTGGTGGTGGGGCTGCATAGAAAAGGAATATGCAGCTTCACATCTCTCCTAGCATGAGAAGCATCACAATATCGAGCAGCAGCAGCAATGGGTTTATTGATTTGATGAAGATCAAGGTCGCAGCTCGCCACATCTCTTATCGGACCCTTTTCCACACTATCCTCATTCTTGCTGTCTTGTTGCCTTTTATCTTCAGTCTTACTGCTATTGTTACGCTTGAAGGTGTCAACAAGTGCTCCTCACTTGGTACCTTTTTTCTTCTTTCCTTTCAAACTCCTTTTCTTGGTTCTTTATTGGACCAATCTTTGGATTTAACATGAGTAATTTATTGAATTGTGATGGCTACCCGATGGATGGATCTTGATTCCATTTGGTGGATTGTTTTTATCATACATTTGTCTTCCAATACCAAATTATGATTTTCGTATGTGTCATTTCTGGATGTGCATGCTTTTTACAGAAATACGTATCTGACTGTATTGACATATGACAGATGTGTGATGGTTTGATCTTAATTATCTCATTTTCTATTACATTTCCGCAGAGGTTAACGTGTTACTCTTACAATGCTTCTCTTTCTGTGGCACGTGTTACGCAGTTGTGTATATATGTACACTGCAATCATTTGCTCTGAATTCATGTGACTTAAATTTGATTCATTTTGTTTTGTTATTACAGGAATAATTCTTAGACTTGCTGTATTGACATATGACAGGTGCCAATTTTTGTTTAAAATGACGATCATGATTGCTTAAACTGGTTAATCTTTACGTGTTGGGGGATCATGAATTTCTTGAAGACTTACATATTATTACGTGCTAATTCTTAGTTTCGAGTGAAATCACAAACTTATAATGTGATTCTCGTAGTAAAGGCAAGACTTATAGATACTTGTTAATGGCAAATTTGCAGATACAGTTTCTCTCATATGTAAGTTGTCTTTCAAAAGCTTTTTGGTTATAAATCTGCTGGTGTGCATTATTAGAATGCCTTGTAAGGTTTTCATATACATTATGAGAATTTTGGAATTACTAAATATGGTTTTGAAGTGAAAGTAGATTACTAGATTGTGATCTAGATAACTTGGCAAATGCATATACTATGTTTCTCTTGAACTTGCGACTTATTTTCTTCTTTTTGTTACAGTTTGTCTTGGTAGGAAAGGGGGACCAGGGATTCTTCGAATTGGTGATAATTCAGGGGTAAAGGCATTCTTTCCTTCCTTTCATCAAAATTTGGTCGATTAAGTGACAATTGTGCTTTGATTGTTCATTGGCCAATGATTGTTTATGGCACATATAGCTGAATCCTTTTCATGTGGTGATAATGCAGCAGAGGCTGGTTACTGAGCTATATGAGATACTTTATCAAGTAAACACCCAGAAAATTCCAGATGGTCTAGAGCTCCCTGATTCTTTTGATCAGCTTGTTTCTGAGATGAAGAACAAGAAATACGATGCAAAGACATTTGCTTTACTGTTGAGGGGCATGGTATGTCCTTTCAAACATGGGCATAGTTGTTTCTAGACGTACCTTGTGCAGTGGAATGGTTTGCAATTTTATTTGGGCATAGTTGTTTCTAGATATACCTCGTGCAGTGGAATGGTTTGAAAATTTATTTTCTTTAGATCTGAAGCCTTCAATATCTGTCCTATTGTTTGTTTTGCCTATGCTACCATTTGTGGGGAGATCAAAAGTTTTCAGCCTTTTTCATAATTCAAAACCTTGTTTCTAGTGTTTTATACTTGTATGTTGATTCAGAGACCACTGGGTTATATATCTAATAGTGGATCGCTATTTTTGAAAAGGAAAAGGAAAGGCATCATTTTTGGAGTTCTCAAGAGTAGGAAGATTAAGAACAGATATGCTCAGTGCTTTAAATATTTTAGGTCTTCAAATAATATGCTGAGAGGTGCAGGCCATGCAAAAAATGAATGAAACCTTTGCCTAGATCCAAGCCATCATATGTCCTGTTATCCTGTTTTGTTGGATTCTAGGAGATACCATTACATTGGGAATTTGAGTGCCCCTCTCTTCTCCTGCCAGATTTTTTGCTTACAAAAATTGAAGATATTTAATATGGTTGGATTTTGTTGTTCATGCCATATTGATGTCTGCTTTTATGTACACAAGAGTAGCAGATTCCTTATCAGTGGTGCAAGGTGTAACATTTCAAAATTTAGAGGTTTAAGAGCTAGCTGTTCAAGGACCGTGTAAGGTTCTTTCATCAGATTAGGCTATGAATTTTGCCTTCTTTCTTTTTGAGTCACATTCTTCCAAGTTTTCAGCCTTTTTCATAATTCAAAACCTTGTTTCTAGTGTTTTATATTTGTATGTTGATTCAAAGACCACTGGGTTATATAACTAATAGTGGGGATTGCTATTTTTGAAAAGGAAAAGGAAAGGCACCATTTTTGGAGCTCTCAAGAGTAGGAAGATTAAGAACAGATATGCTCAGTTCTTTAAATATTTTAGGTCTTCAAATAATATGCTGAGAGGTGCAGGCCATGCCAAAAATGAATGAAACCTTTGCCTAGATCCAAGCCATCATAAGTCCTGTTATCCTGTTTTGTTGGAATCTAGGAGATACGATTACATTGGGACTTTGAGTGCCCCTCTCTACTCCTGCCAGATTTTTTGCTTACAAAAATTGAAGATATTTAAGGTGGTTGGATTTTGTTGTTCATGCCATATTGGTGTCTGCTTTTATGTACTCAAGAGTAGCTGATTCCTTATCAGTGGTGCAAGGTGTAACATGTCAAAATTTCAAGGTTTAAGAGCTAGCTGTTCAAGGACAGTGTAAGGTTCTTTCATCAGATTAGGCTATGAATTTTGCCTTCTTTCTTTCACATTCTTCCAAATTCCTTTTTTTTATCGTTTTCCATTGTCAAGTTACTCCAGGGATTTAATCCTTAATGTAGAACACTAAAGCTGCTATGGCTTCTCTGAATGGAAAGGAAAAAATAAATCATGAATTCCATTTTCACTTTAGAGAGACATACTATCAAAATAGACTGGAAAATCTTAAGTTTGGCCGGGATTATTTGTTGTAGTTAAATAGATGATACTTACATTTTAGCTTACATTCATCGCATCTCTTTTGGTCAGGGTACATTAGGTTCTTCAGCTGGAAAATATCAGGTTAAATCACAACTTTGCATTATCTTCTTCCTTTTCCTTTCCCTTGAAGCAAGCATATCGTGCGTTTTTACAACTCCTGTTTTGTATGTAGACCCTGATGTACTCAAAATTTCCAATTGTTTTGATCCAGTTAGGATTTTCTTTCTCTTTAGATATAGGAATAAAAATCCCTGTCCTGGTTAGTGGAGTTGCATATTTATGCAATTGCTGGGTCATTTCTGTGTATGCATCAAGGATAGTATTTATCCTTCTTACACCTCCACTTTTTCTCGTCATGTTACTTGTATTTAAAATTTAGGTGCTTTCCTAAGATTGTAATTAACTGAAAATTTGTTATTTAGAATGAACTTCATTGTTTTGCACAAAGTTTGAGCTTCTTAATATCTGTCTCGTGAAATATTTTAATGCACCATAGTTGTTTTCCACTCTTCAAAGCTTGACAAACGCGTATGTGAAGAATGTGGTTATTTCCCTAGTGAAAGTAATAAGAAGGAAATTATCAATGGAGAGTTGGAGCCATAATTTGGTACTAATTGACATCCTTTTTTCTGAACAGATGGAGAAATTTGAACGAGAAATTAGGGAATCTAAGTTTTCTGAGCTGATGAACAAACACTTTGCTGCAAGTTCCATTCCAAAAGGCATCCACTGTCTCTCTCTTCGCTTGACTGATGAATATTCTTCTAATGCCCATGCACGCAAACAGCTACCTTCTCCAGAATTACTTCCCTTACTTTCAGACAACTCTTACCATCATCTTGTCCTGTCAACTGATAACATCTTGGCTGCTTCAGTTGTTGTCGCTTCTACTGTCCAGTCATCTCTGCATCCTGAAAAGATAGTTTTTCATGTCATCACGGACAAGAAAACTTATGCGGGTATGCACTCATGGTTTGCGCTAAACCCAGTCTCCCCTGCAATTATTGAGGTGAGGGGTGTTCACCAGTTTGACTGGTTGACTAGAGAGAATGTTCCTGTGCTTGAAGCTGTAGAGAACCACAATGGCATTAGGAATTATTATCATGGGAATCACCTTGCAGGAACAAATTTAAGTGATACAACTCCGCGAACTCTTGCTTCAAAATTGCAGGCTAGAAGTCCAAAATATATTTCCTTACTCAACCATCTACGCATATACTTACCTGAGGTAATCAATTATGAAGATTCATTCCTTTAGTCAACTTTGGTTTCATTTGTTTGTGGTAAAGAGTAGGGAACAAGTGGCAGATGGTAAAGAATATTGCATGGAAAAAAAAAGAAAAGAAAAAAGGAAACAGACTGCTTGATGTTTGAGATGCTTTTTTCAAGGACTGGTGCATTTGCTCCCAGAAATAATGCGAAATGCAGGTTTCTGTCTCACTGTTAGCCTGATTTTTCCCACAACCCTGAAATCATTGGAGTCCATCATTCTGATAGGATATGAAGTCTAGCAAAAATGAATATTGGTTAAACAAAAAAGACGGATATGAGCAGAACTTAACGATTTTTTTAAGTTAATAATATTTTGATACAATCTACATCTAGATGATAGGAAGTACTTACTGGCGTTCTTTTGTGCTTCGGCATTGTTTTCTGACTTGTATGTGCTTTTGCATTATTTTCAATTACTTTTCACTGAATTTTTTTAATAATATTGCATTTTCATTTCTTAGATGTTGCTTCACCTTCAACCTCTTATTCTTGCTTGACGTGTTGAACAGCTTTTCCCAAACCTCAACAAGGTCGTTTTCTTAGATGATGATGTAGTAATTCAACGTGATTTGTCTCCACTTTGGTACATTGACCTTGAGGGAAAGGTTAATGGAGCTGTAGAAACTTGTAAAGGTGAAGATGATTGGGTTATGTCTAAGCATTTCAGGAACTACTTCAATTTTTCCCATCCCCTCATACAGAAGAATTTGGACCCAAATGAATGTGCATGGGCATATGGGATGAATATATTTGATCTTCGTGCATGGAGGAGGACAAATATAAGAGAAACTTACCATTCTTGGCTGAAAGAAGTAAGCCCTTTTACTATATTCCCGCTGGTCTTCATACTTCTTATGCCTTCTTCTGTCCATGTTTTCTGTGTCTCAATTATATGAAAGGCTGAACTGGAATAGTAACTAGTTGATTTATGAAATGGAATATCTTCTTCCTTATCGACTGGATTGTCTATACGAGTTTCCATTTGCACACTCTCTTTCCCTCCATTGTGAATCCAATAATCTCTTTAGGTTATATGCTTCTCTTGATGTTCTGCGCTTAGCAGTGACTTTAACAAAAAGTTTATTTTCTTGGTCCTCGCACTTGTCACCCTGTTTGATTATATGTGTGACAGTGTGAGTACTTGACTTTTCCTGTTTATTATATGTATGAAAGTAAAGGGTATAAGAAGCATGTGAGAGCGGGGAAGGAGCTCCGATCATATCACTAAAATTGAATTGAAAGGAATTTATTTTCCATTGAACTGTGGAGCAAGAGAAATTTAAATGATTATGCAAGGTCAGAAAAGGACAGCCACTACGCTGGAGTATTACTTGAGTACCAATACATGCTTCTGCTAGCTGTTTGAAATGATTACCGCAACATTATTGCCAAGGTTCTAAGTTTCCTTCCTGTTTTTTTTCCCTACAGAATCTCAAGTCAAATCTGACGATGTGGAAACTTGGGACTTTACCTCCAGCTTTGATTGCATTTAAGGGTCATGTTCACCCAATCGACCCATCATGGCATATGCTTGGATTGGGCTATCAGAATAAGACTAACATTGAGAGTGTAAAAAAGGCTGCTGTCATCCACTACAATGGCCAGTCAAAACCATGGTTGCAGATCGGCTTTGATCATCTCCGGCCATTTTGGACCAAATATGTGAACTACTCTAGTGACTTTGTTAGGAACTGCCACATACTGGAGTCATAGTCATTCAATTTCAGGAGTAAGAAGCTATAGTTGGGATGGCAATAGACACATGTAATTCGGGTGCCATTGAGTTTTTTCACCGTGCTAAATTTTCCTCAAGATCCACACAGATGACAAGCGGAAATTTGACCAGGAGGCAACTGTCTGTCACACTTAGTGCAAAGGACCTGCATCACTAGCAGGAACCAGAATCATTCTTTCAATCTGTAACATAGAAATCTGTCACTTAATTTTTTGGTTGGAAACGAGATACCATTGTTGGTCTTCCTGCTGCATTCTAGCCTGGTTTCTTGGCAGTATTTCCAAATAAAGCAGTATACACAAGATAGGAAATGGACGAAGCTGATTTGTCATATGAATTGATGGAAGGAAGGGGAAGGCTGGGACAGTTCTTTATGCAAGGGCTCACCTATTGGCCCGGAAATGCTTTCTCTTTTGATTTTTCTCTTGTTCCCCGATTGTCTTCTCAATTTTGTTCATACCTCCCCATTTTTTTCCTTGTTAAACTGATATCACTATTGATGGAATTTAGGAATAGGTAGTGGAGATTGCTTTGTCCCAATTAATTGGGGAACTGTTTAGGCCATATATTGATATCTCTTTTGTATGATTCTCGAGGAACATTCCAAAAATGTGCAGAAAATTCTTTCCAAGTTTCTGTTTTCTTGTCCATTAATTCTTTCATACGGTAGAGAAGAAAAGAACAACTTTTGTATGCCAATGACTACTTTTTTTTGTTTCTCTGATTAGCTTATGAGCAAACAGGGTCGTTGTAATGAGCTCTAGATTGGATCCAAGTTTAGTCTACTGAATTATATTTATGGCCCTTCTTCCCCAAGTTACTACCTGCAGAGCAGTCAAGTTTTGACTTACGAAACCTGCAAAAATCTAACAACCCTGACAGCCTCAAGTTTCTGTCTGCACACAGAAGCTTCATTACAAAAATGAAGGAATGGGCAAGACATGACCTTCTCAAGGAAGTACCTTTGGGACAACTAAGTTCAGTATCCCATAGAAGTACCTTAGAAGGTCATTAACCATCTGAATTATAGTTTTGAGACGTAAATTTAAAGAAAGATAATGAAACGCCTGAAATTATCTTCACTCAAGTTCTTTGAAGTTCCCTGATGATGCAACTCCTTAGTTTGATTAATTCAATTTTTAGCCATCTAGATATAACTTCTCAATTAAAAGTCCAGTTTCGTGATTCTCAAAAATGAAAAGATCAAGAAAAAGTAGCGTCTATAAGTTCAAAAGCCCTGAAACAGATGCTCACAAAGTAGAGACACAAGCTTCATTTGTTGATATCTTCAAAGCAAATAGATTCTTACTCTTGAATTTGCGAAGTTGATGTTGACAAGAAACCCACTTGAAGATAGTTGCCGGATTTCAAGCATCCAACAGCCACATTTGGTAATTTCTAATCTTTCAAGTTGATGATTTGCTTATCCCTAAGAAATTCTTAATTATCACAAAACATTCCCTAAATTTGATTAGAAATCTTTTGACATCGATCACTTGTTCTATTATTTTGTTCCATTCAATAAATGAGACTTTATTAATAATCATGTAACTCATTAGTTGATTCTTCTTCTTCTTATAAGTTATTCATAGATTCTTCCGAAAACCAAAAGGAAGAATCTGAAAGGTTTTTTGACATTACCCATGTTCCCAACTCAAGGAACCTCCTTATTAGAAAATCCCAGAAAATTAGTAAGAGATGAAGAACAATAAGAGGTAACAACCACCATCAGCAAGATTAAACCAAGATTAAGCATTTGACGTTGTCATATTTCAGTAGTTCCCTGATATGGCCCCACTTGTATGGATCCTCAGGTCAGTGCTCACATCATCTACCACCTATTATAGCGACTCTCTCCTTAGTTGGTGTAGCTACCTTCAGTTTTTGGTCATTCAAAATATTGTGTCCGATGGTTAAAACTCTTCTTTGAGTCGGTTGACATGCTTATCCATTATTATAATGAGCTTCAAGGATCTCACATCTTGTGCATATTTTAGCTGGAGAAGTGGCATAGCTTAAATGCAGATAAAGAATGGCTTAATTGGGTAATAAGCTTTCTCGTTACAGATTAGCTTAGTAGAGCAAAATATGATGTGTATGATGTGTTTTTTCTCATTTTCTCATTTGTATCTAATTGGGAAACTCATCACATCTTCTCAATGTTACTAATTCATTACTTTGTTTTATATGGTGAGTATAAAGCATGTGTTGCTGCTGATTTTGGTAAGCTTTCGAAGTTTTTTATTTTTTATTGGCATTGGAAATTAAGTCAAAAGACTGTCTTTTGCACAAATCAGAAGAGAAATCTGTCCATTTTCATTGTCTCAGGAGATTGGCAAGAGAAGCCAAAGCATGGAAGCATTGACCAATGGTATAGAGACTTTGGGAACTCCAAAACAATCGCTTCACAGAGGAATTATTTGATCTCTTCCTCTTCTTTAATGATTCAATATTGATACCCGCTTTGCTTCTTCTTTCTAAATTATCTTCTTCTCAAGCACAAGGCTTGGAGCCAAAGAAGAAACTTATCCAGATCAATTTCAGTACCAAGTAAGCTGACCAACCAAAGATTTTCAGTTCTCCAGTTCATTTCTAGTGGTGATCTTAGGTATTCTTCTCTGCACTGTATCAGATGTTGCTGATATAACTATTTCTTATGAAGATCACTTTCTTTGAGCTTGGAGGAATCCAGTAGAGACAATTAGGTGGCCTTGTGATCTTTCCAAAGATCTTAGCTTTATTGTCCTCGCATGTTTGCGTTGCACAATTCTGACATCTTGTTTGCTTTTTTTCTTGTGTATTTGAATTGCATTGAATTCCAGAGAAGCACTGTATACTTAAAAAGCGTTTCATTTCCCTACTTGTACCGGTTCGAGATTGCCTTGTCCAGTGTACAAGAACAGGTTGATAGGTCAAAAGGACTGTTCTTCCCATTTACATTTGTCTATTTCCATATGACAGATACCCAGCTAAGAATCTGTAGGAGATCTGTCTGTATGTGATGCGAGTATTTATCTTTGAAAGAGAATTCAATTGAGGTGCTTGGAGAGTTTTGGAAAAGTTTCATTTGAAGGTTTTCAGTTATCTGGGTATTGAAAGTCCTGCACTTCTATAAAGATGGAGGGTGCTCAAGAGCAACTAGAGATAAAGTTTCGATTGACCGATGGATCTGATATTGGTCCCAAATCCTTTCCCGCAGCTACAAGCGTAGCAACCTTGAAAGAAAACATTCTAGCTCAATGGCCTAAAGGTCAGTTGTACTAGCTAAGAGTGAAAATCTTTTGCATTTCTTGTTCCTAAAATTTTGATTCTTTGGTCTGTTTTTAGGAATGGAATGATGACTTACACATATTGCTTGTAGTTACATATGTGGTTCAGCCGGATTCTGGCCGAACGGTATATTGCCATATGGATCCATCGTTTGGCTATCTCCTGTGAAGATCTTCACGTAGAAACTCCTGCAAAATGAAGAAAGGCACGTCGGGGGTGAGGTCCCGAATAGCCCCTCCGACGCTCAAGTTAGTCTTTTGGTGAAGGTGGGGTT
>JANKOD010000001.1:23496031-23509459 GCA_026284645.1 Erythroxylum acuminatum | reverse complement strand
TGTCGAGTTTTACTCTGTTTTATTCTATTTTATAGAATCTCAGCTATTTATTTTACAGGACTCACGCGAATCTCATGCAGGCCTCACATAAATAAATGACTGAGATTTATTAGATACAATAAGATACTATATTGAACAGAGGATCTGGACTCCCTTATAATTGGACTGTTTTAGTTTTGTAAATAAAAAGATAAAAGGCTGAAGGCCCCCTTGTAATTTAATTAATTTCTTAAAGAATTTTATAATTTTTATTTTTTAAAAATAATTTTTAGATCGCTATTAAAAATAATAGTAAAATGCTCTTGATATGAATATTACAAATCGACCAATTAAAAATTGTTGATGTAATGACCAAACTTAGCTTTTAAACTGAAGCAAAGTCTATTAAAACCAATGTTAAGTTAAATTGTTACGATGAGAGGTTTAAGGTTTAAAAGATTCATTTGGTCATAAAAATAGTTAAAAATTAAATAAAATTAAAGAATTTGAAATACGGACGAAAGAGATTGTTCCTATCAATCCAATAATTTAAAGTTTAATTAAAAATAGATTGTTAAGCAAAAATTAATTAATTAATTTTGGTTTATAAGAATTTATTAATTTACAAAAATTGTCGGATTAATTAATAAATTTATCAATTTTTTAAAAATTACTTTTTTGCACATCTATTAAAAAATAATAGTAAAATACACATGATATGAATATTACGTATCAACCAATCAAATATTGTTGATATAATGACCAAACTCAATTTTTAAACCGAAGCAAAGTCTATTAAAACCAATGTTAAGTTGTTATGATAAGAGGATTAAGTTTAAAAGGTTTAATTAGTCATAAAAATAGCTAAAGATTAAATAAAATTAAAGAATTTGAAATATGGACGAAGAAGAGATTGTTCTTATCAATCTAATAATTTAAAATTTAATTAAAAAATAGATTATAAAACAAAATTAATTGATTTATTTTAGTTTATAAGAATTTATTAATTTACAAAAATTGTCGGATTAATTAATAAATTGATCAGTTTTTATAAAAAAGAGTTATTAAAATAAATCAAATCGGAAAGTTGAGAACTGAACTGAAAAGTTAGACGGTTCAAAACTTTTAAAGTTGAATCACTTGAGTTTTTTTATCATTAATTAAAATTAATAATTTAAGATAATTATAATAAATTACTAGTTTTGATATAATTCAAGAGTTAAGTGTTATATTAGCGGTATTTAATTAATTCATGTGTGATATTTATATTACTTGTACTTTATCATTTTATCGTTATTTTTTATGAAATTTAAAAAATAATATATTTTTGAAAATTAAAATTATAATTTTTTTAAATTTTAAAAATTAAGATTTTTTTAAAAAAGTTACTTAAATCATTTAAAATAAGGTCAACTCAAAACTAAATAACGAAACCCATCGGATCATCATTGACACATGTCTCAGTTTCCGATCAATCATCTTCTTCAAAATTTTAACTGAAACTTCTCTTAAGATTTACTGCAAACTACGTTCTCTTGCTGTTAAAACTAGGAACAACGGTCCGTGGTGGTCCAGTGTTGGTACGACGAGATGTGAGTCTGGTTATACAAAGATCGATCACCACCATAGCCGGGTGACTTGACCCTAGTGGACCCTATCGAGCTTGCTACCAAACGAACAACCAACCCCACCACCTTGACCACCACAACTGAGCATTCCGCTGGTTTATGTACGTGATGCTCTTTACTACCTCTTCACTTCATGTGCTACGTGACAGACATCTCTATTATAATCCTTCCAAATCAAACACTCACCTCCCCTCTGCCTCTATCTCCAACCTTCTATACCAACTTACTCCCTCCTTCTGGTCCCTGTGCTCTTCACCACCTTCGAAGCCTCTCTCCCATCCCATGGTTCCACTCTTCCAATCATGCCTTCTCAGACCCACTTCCACTGCTCACTCCCAAGGTATGTCATCCACACATTTTACTCATATGAAGAACCCACCTCCTGTTTAACTTGACGGTGGTTGACCACTTCCCTTCAAAAAGACGAGAGATGTTTAGTACGAGGTTAATTTGGTTGAACTTCAATTTAGTACCTCATGCAGACTCACAAGTTCTGTTCAAGAAGATTGTGTTTTGAGATGTTTTGTTCAAGGTTTTATTGATATTGTTAATCGGATTGAACTTCACTTTGTTTTCCCATGCAGAGGAAAAAAAAGAAGAACGTGTCTTTTCTTTACCTTTATATGAATTCACTACTTCCTTTCGAAAAGATTAGATTTTGAGAAGTTTGATGTGAAGTTTTATCTATATGGTGAATCGGGTCGGGCTTGAATTTATTATATCTATTTCTGCTATTGAATCAGAACTAATGTCGAACACTGTTCGTGCATGGTCACAGGTGGATTGGACTGCTCAGTGGCCGGAGAGATAATGGCGAGAGCAGTGGCGACAATAACAACAGCTCCAATCATAGCACCGTCACCGGAGACAGTCCAATCTCGTACTCTATCGAATGCTACGCCTGTACTCAGGTAGGCGTTCCGGTGTTCCATTCCACCAGCTGCGACGAAGCTCACCAACCCGAATGGGAGGCTTCGGCCGGGTCGTCTTTGGTTCCTATCCAAACTCGAGCCGGTCCGAAGAGGAGTGTGTCCGGGTTCACCAGCCCATTCGGGGTGGTACTTGACCCACGTAGCAAACGGGTTCAGAAGTGGAACCGGGCTCTCCTCTTGGCACGCGGCATGGCGTTGGCCGTTGATCCTCTCTTCTTCTACTCCCTATCGATCGGTCGAGGTGGCTCCCCTTGTCTGTACATGGACGGCGGATTAGCGGCCATCGTGACCGTCCTTCGTACTTGCGTGGACGCGGTGCACGTGTTCCACCTGTGGCTGCAGTTCAGATTAGCTTACGTGTCTCGAGAGTCACTTGTTGTGGGGTGTGGGAAACTCGTGTGGGACGCACGTGCCATTGCCACTCACTATCTCCGCTCTCTCAAAGGCTTTTGGTTTGATGCCTTCGTGATCCTCCCAGTTCCTCAGGTTATACAAATTTAGAGTGTTTTCTCTATTTTTTGAAAATTTTATAGTTTTAGTCTTTTCCTTAAAAATTAGGATAACAATAGATTGAGTCGTTTCAGGTAAGTTTGAGCCTGGAAAAAAAAAAGGTAGGCCGAACTTAAGCTCAAGTCTATTTGAATAGTAGGCATCTTCAAGAAATTAAAGCCTAATGAACTAGGTTTTAGGTTTTTCTGGTTCGAACGGTCTAAAACTATATACATATCTGTGCGCGCGCGCGCGTGCATGCGTGTGGGTGTGGGTGTGTGGGTGCGTGCGTGCGTGCGTTTAGGTGTGTGGGCGTGTGCGTGTGCGTGTGCGCGCGCATGTGCGCGCGTGTGATTGAGCTTAATCGAGGTCTTTTTTATCACCCTAAATATCTAAAAAAATTGAAAACCTAACCTAAACTTACCGTGTGTTCAGACATATGTAAGAGGTTTGAATTTTTTAGGCCCAAATCCAACAAAAAAATTGTATATATATATATATATAGGTATATATATGCGTGTGTGGAGTTAGTTAAGGTTGGGCTTTAGTTTGAGCACTCCTATGTTCGAACTCTAATTCGAGTTTAAGTTTGATCAAATTGGGCTTGACATGACTTTTTCATGGTCTTAAAATCCTAGTAATTTCCTCTTTTACTAAGAGCCTACTTTTGGAAACTTTGTTGACTCTTAACATGGGTGATACCATACCAAAGGTATAAGAGGGTGCTTGGTTAGTTGGTACGGAAAGAAAAGAATTTGTGAGGAAAGGAAAAAAAGGGTTAATAATATGTTATAATTGAATGAACAATATTTTGATATTCCTTTTGGGAATAGAGAATGTGAAGCAAGGACCCTCCATGTTAATTTTTATAAGATGATGCTTCCGTTGAATATCTTATATTAGACTATTAGTACCATTGTTAAATATATTTTTTTTCTGCAGGCTGTGTTTTGGTTAATTGTACCAAGTTTGATAAGGGAAGAGAAGATCAAGCTAATCATGACAATACTCCTATTGATGTTCTTGTTCCAATTCCTCCCTAAGGTCTATCACTGCATATACATGATGAGAAACATGCAGAAGGTCACAGGTTACATCTTTGGCACCATTTGGTGGGGTTTTGCCCTTAATCTAATTGCCTACTTCATTGCCTCTCATGTTAGTCTTTTTTATCCTCATCATCATCTTCTTCTTCTTGTCAAGCTGATGAAGAATCATGATCACCCACTTACTTGGAATTTTGATCCTTTGCCCTTTTCTTTAGGTTGCAGGAGGATGTTGGTATGTTCTTGCCATACAAAGAGTTGCTTCTTGCCTCAGGCAACAATGTGACAGTAAACCAAACTGTAACCTTGCTTTGTCTTGCTCAGAGGAGATCTGTTACCAACTTCTGGTATCAGCAGGAACAGCAGGGAGTCCATGTGGTGGTAATTCAACTTCAGTTGGAGGGAAGATGTGTTTAGATACTAAAGGGCCATTCAAGTATGGGATTTATAAGTGGGCATTACCAGTCATTTCTAGTGATTCATTGGCAGTCAAGATCCTGTATCCAATATTTTGGGGTCTAATGACCCTCAGGTAAGCTAACTACTGCATAAAAATTAAAACTTTTAATGTCCTTGATAAGGGCTTCTTCTTGTGCATGTTTGAGCATGCTAGCAATAGGAAATCCATTTAGTGGTAATTCAAGCGCCTAGTTAGAGGGATATCTTGCCTAGTTAGTTATCAATGGTCGATTCCAGCATAAGATTTAGAGGCCGCAACAAGGCGGACTCTGGCCCGGCCTCCTAATGCTTGAGCCTGAGCTGGAGGCCATAGAATTTGAGTTAGATCAACCTGATTTCTCGTGATTGGTTAAACTTCAAACTAGGCTTGGCTCGTTTTGACCTGATTTTTGCCACCTCAATAAAATCTATAAATGGTCATTACCAGTCATTTACTGTGATTCCTTTGCAGTCAAGTTGATTTTCAGCTGCTACTTTCATATTTGCAGTACCTTTGGCAATGATCTTGAGCCAACAAGCAACTGGCTGGAAGTTATATTCAGTATATGTACTGTTCTAAGTGGTTTGTTGCTTTTCACTCTATTGATTGGGAATATTCAGGTATGACTCAGCAGTTGCAATTTTCCATTGATCTGATTTTGTTCAAGATATGTTCTAACTGATAAAAATTTACCCTCCATGAAGGTGTTTTTGCATGCTGTGATGGCCAATAAGAAAAAAATGCAGCTTAGATGTCGAGACATGGAATGGTGGATGAAACGGAGACAATTACCGTCTCAGTTAAGACAAAGAGTCCGCCGTTTTGAACACGAAAGATGGGCAACCATGGGAGGGGAAGATGGGATAGCATTGATCAATGATTTACCTGAAGGTCTCAGGAGAGACATCAAGCGGTATTTGTGCCTAGACCTCATCAAGAAGGTAATAGAAATGACTATTTCATGTAAACATTTGTATTTGGTTTGATTTTTTGAGGTTAAATAGGATCACATAAGCAGGAAAGTGTAAATCCTTTAAGATCTTGGAGCTTTTCTTCCTTGAATTCCTACTGCAGAAAATAGAACTTTAGAACTTACCAGTCCAATTCTGACCGTTTGTAGTTATTGAATTGCAAGTCCTTCAAGATTTGGAGCTTTTCTTACTTGAATTCCTTCTGTAGAAAATAGAACTTCAGGACTTATCAGTCCAATTCTGACTGTTACTAATCTTTCTAGAATTGCAAGTCGTTTAAGATCTTGGAGCTTTCCTTCCTTGAATTTCTTCTGCAGAAGATATAACTTTAGAACATATTAGTTCAATTCTGACTACTGTTACTAATCTTCCTGGAATTGCAAGTCCTGGAGCTTTCCTTCCTTGAATTTCATCTGCAGAAAATAGAAACTTCAGTAACTTGTCAGTCCAATTCTGACTGCTGTTATTAATCTTCCTTGAACTGCATGTCCTTTAAGATCTTGGAGCTGTCCTTCCTTGAATTTCTTCTGCAGAAGATAGACCTTTCGAACATATTTAGTTCAATTAAGACTACTGTTACTAATCTTCATTGGATTGGAAGTTCTTTAAGATCCTGGAGCTTTCCTTCCTTGAATTTCGTCTGCAGAAAATAGAAACTTCAGAACTTATCGGTTCAATCTGCTGTTATTAATCTTCAGGTACCTCTGTTCCACAACTTGGACGAACTTATTCTCGACAACATTTGTGATAGAGTTAAGCCCCTGGTCTTCTCCAGAGATGAAAAGGTTCATATTCTGGACATTCAAATCATTTGGATATCATACAAAAAACACTACTATATGATCATTAACTACTACTATGGTGCAAAAAAAAATAAAAAAACAGGTAATCAGAGAAGGAGACCCCGTGCACCGAATGGTCTTTGTCGTTCGAGGACGAATCAAGAGAAGCCAAAGCCTTAGCAAAGGTATGGTAGCAACTAGTGTGCTTGAACCTGGGGGCTTTCTGGGTGATGAACTGCTCTCCTGGTGTCTCCGCCGCCCGTTCTTGGACAGACTACCTGCTTCATCTGCAACATTTGTGAGCTTAGAATCAACAGAAGCATTTGGTCTTGATTCAAAAGATCTCAAGTACATCACAGATCACTTCCGGTACAAATTTGCAAACGAAAGACTCAAGCGAACTGCAAGATATTACTCGTCAAACTGGCGAACATGGGCAGCAGTGAACATACAATTCGCCTGGCGTCGCTACAGGGTGAGGACTAGAGGTCCAGTGAACCCTGTGACAGTAGATAATGGAGGAGGTGCAGAGAGCAGACTCCTGCAATATGCTGCAATGTTCATGTCAATCAGGCCACATGACCATCTTGAGTAAGATCATGTTCGGTCATGCAATTGCTAGCTTCAATCCTCGTCATTCTCCATTGTTGATGTCTCGTGTTTCTTTTACTTGAGCAAGGAATGTTCTTCTTATGAGTGTTCAAAACCCAAGTTTATTTTGAGTACATGTTAATTACCATTCTGATTCAATTCTTATATTCAGCAACAACACTACCCGATGAGAATTCCACTGAAATATGAGATCCGGAAAGATCCAGTAATACGCAGAATAATTCGATCATTCGACGATGAGTTTAATCTAATTAGAAAAACTCTTTGATATTTAAAATTTTCGAAAAATCTCCTTCTACTTCTCAATTAAAAAAAACCATTTTTTTAAGACTTTGTCTAACAAATAACAACGAAACACACACAATATGAATATTAGGTATGAACTAATCGAATGTCATTTACGTGACTATTCGACTCATCTGTTAAACTCGAACCTAACTAATTAAATCTATCCCAAACTAACAATTTATTATAATTATCTTAAATTATTAATTCAATTTAAATTTAATTAATTCGGGTCAAATTTAAGAACTTAGTGAGGTTACCATATTTGTAACATTTGATTAGTTAATGTCGTCTTTATTTTTTAATCAAAGTCGACGTGAAAAGTTTTTTCCAAAATTGAAAATTATGAGTTTTTTTCGAAAATTAGATTAGGAAGTTTTTCTAAGTTACTTAAACTACAGGAGAGAAATATGTCTTTTAACCCCGACATCTTTTTTTTTGGGTTCAAATCGATTAAAACGATGTTGTTTTAGCATATTAGCCCAATTGATTCTATCTTATTGAACTTCTTTTATTTTAGCCCGAGTCTATTCAAAATATAGTTTTGATTAAGGATGACAATGGGTTAGACTAGGTCAGGCCTAAGCCCAAGCCCGAGTCCTACCCGATTTAGCTTTTTTTGATTTAGTTTTATTTTTTAATTAAAAATAAAAAATAACATTATTTTTTCATAATTATTGGACCTCGGGCTGGGTCGAGCCTGGGCAACCTGAGACCTAATTTTTTGAAAAAATTAGGCTTGAAACCCATCGTCCTTGGGCTGAGTAGGGTCCAGGCATAAATCTCATCCCTAGTTTTGGCGTATTGGCAAACCGATTTAGATTAGCCCTCCAAGTTCGAGCCTAGACTAAAACCTGATCAACTCAAACCGAGTTCAAGCTGAGCTTGAGCTGATTTCTCATCCTTAGCTCTCTTTATAATCTTTAAACATGACAATAGATATACATCCTACACACTTCATTTAACCTTCGAACACCTGCCACTTCTCATCAACATTAACCACCCGAGGACACGCCGCATTTGCCTCAAAACTAAGAGTTGAAAAGAGGGAAGGACCGATGTCCAAATTTAGCTTTAAAAAAAATATTGAAGGAAGCTAATAATCATTTAAAAAAAAACACAAAGAAGAAGAAGAATAAGACTTTTTTTTTTATTTTTTTTAATTCACAATGAATCAGAAACAGGGCATGGATATCACCATTCCCTCTTGGCCTCCTTGAACACTTTACCCTCCATATCTACAAGCTTTTTCTAGGGTTTCTTCAAATCCAAAAAGACTCTTTTTGGGTCTTTACATCTACCCTAGAAATTGCTTGGATTTGCCTGTAAATTCAACATAATCTTGCAGCTTCATGTGCAATTCAGGTACTGAATTTCAATTCTCCCCTTTTTTAAAAAAATTTGGAGTTTACCCTTTTTTTCTCATTGCTTATGAAACCTTTTAGGTGTTAAAATGGAAACTTAAACTCACCCTTTTGTGCAAATTTAAGGAAATTAAATGATGGCTTTGTGCATATTTTGAGAATTGTGCAAATTTAAGGAAATAAAAATCTAATTTAATTTATGGTCACCCTTTTGTGCAAATTTTGAGAAACAAGTTGAAGGAAGAGCAAACTAGTGAGTTTGAAAGGAAGGAAGGAGGAATCTAATAAGTTTTGTTCATGTGATTTTTTTAATTTTTCCAAAAAATAAATAATAGTTTTGTTTCATAAATAAATAAATAATTCTCATCATTTGGCTGAAAAGTCTTCATAGTTACAATAAAAGTTTTTAATTGTGAATTACAATTTAAAGTATGGATAATTATAATGATTACAATTTTTTAAGACTCGTTCGTTATTCAGAACTTGATCGAGCTTTACATAAAATAATGTCGTTTTAGTTACATAATCTTTCAGTTATTAAATAAAATGACATCATTTTGAATTGAACCAATTATAACCGATTCAGATCGAATTGGTCCTCTTAAGTCATAAGTTTTAGCTACGGAACAAAGCCACGTACTTTCGAACCGAATTGATTTTTGTCAGGCTGGTCCTCTTGAGTTTGGCCCATGTTCACTTCAAACCAAACCAAAATGCCAACCGTACAGAATTGCACTCTGAAATCTCTTACCTAAACACCTAATTAGCATACTCTTGGCTCTTAAAGATTTGAGCTTTATAAGCACCCAGAAAAGATTGGATTTACATGTTTTTGGTTTTACTTTACAGGGTAATTGCACTGTTTCTAGCAAGAATTTTGTCATACAAAAGGATCAAATCCCACCAGCCAAAAAATGGGTATGAAGTTTTCGAAGCAACAGGGGCCAACAAAAGTAGGAAACTTAAGTTTAGATCAATCCAAGTACTCATTCATAAACTATCTTACCACCAGCAACTACATTCGTAACCTGGTGTCTAAGCACAGAAGACGAATGCTCGTAGCAGGATATGATCTTGACATGTCCTACATTACAGACCAAATCTTAGCCATGTAATTTCTTACAGAAAGAATGCGAGCCATGTATCGCAACCCTCTTTGGCAGGTCAAGTCTGTGCTCGATATGAGACATGGGACACATTACAAGGTAAGTGTAAGGAGCATTTTAACAAGCTCTTGAACTGCTACATTTCAGAAACCTGAACCTGGTTCTTTTTTTCTTTTTTTTTGCAGGTCTATAACTTGTGTATTGAGGAAAGCTATGACCCATCAAACTTCCATGGTCGTGTTGAGAGATACCCTTTTGATGATAACCACGTCCCTCCTCTGCACATGGTCAAGATCTTTTGTGAAAGTGTTCATTCATGGCTGTCAAGTGATCCGAAAAATATTGCAGTAATACACTGCATGGTATTGCTGCTTAATGTTCTTCAGGATTTGGAGTTGATGTTGGTGTAGACTAGTACTAACTGGATCAAAATTTGCAGGCAGGAAAAGGTCGTACAGGTTTAATGGTGTGTGCCTACCTTGTTTATACTGGAATGAAAGCAGAGGAAGCTCTTCAATTGTATGCAAATAAACGGACTACCAACAACCAAGGAGTAAGTTAAAAATTCTGGATAATGAAGTGAAAATTCTCTGCTGCTGCTGCTGTTAAACTTGGATTTCCTTTTGTTTCTCTGGAAATTTTCCAAACTGAATACCAGAAAGGTGTACTGATAAAACTTTGGTTGCTTCATCAACTGACTAAGATCGGCTTAGCTTTCTATGCTGGATAATAATTCCTTGAAACTAATGTTGAGAAAGTCATGAAGGGCTTTCATGTTTGTATCTTATCTATATTCTGTTAGCTACTGTTTCATAGTGCATTGTGCAACAGGTTTCTATACCAAGCCAACGTCGATATGTGGAGTACTGGGCAAGTATACTTTCTTTTCCACAGGGTTTTGGCAATGGAGTTGGACCCCCTAAAGTGAACTTGCCTGGATCATCTGGTCGAGAATTGCGTCGGATTCGACTTTATGATGTGATTAACACTGACTCAGTCTTCTTTGTGGTCTCAGAATTGCAGGAGGTAAACTCACAGAAAGAATGTTTCCTGGAAATCCAGTTATCAACCAAGTTTGATTCTGGTGAACTCAACATATATACTGTGTTTGCTAGACAATCCTGAAACATTTTTTGTCCTGAATCAGTATTTACTTATGGTTTCTTTGTTGTTTATGATCTCACCAGAAAGAATTACTGATCATTTTTGGCAGATTTCGAGTCAGCTATATCGTCCACCTGTGGAAGTTATCAAAAGTTGTTGCAGACCAATCAAGAAAGGGTTCCATAGAAACAATAGTCCTCGTTATTATCTGTCATTCGTTGAAGGTGAAGATGAAGAGAAGAAATCAGAATCGGAAGAACCTCATATTGTTGTTCAGATGGACACAGAAAGCTCAGTAATTTATCAGAAAACCTGTCTTGACTACTATTTTGATAATCCTGTTCTAGTAAGTCACAATCACATTATCCACTGGTTTCAGCTTCCTGACAAATGAATGAACTCCTGAACTAGTTTCTGCCTGATTCCGGCAAGTAGATGGAGATGTTCGGGTCATATTCTACCAGAAAATGATCGGAGGACGTCTATTCTATGTTTGCTTTAACACGGCTTTCATCAAGAATGGCTTGCTCCAGGTAAGTTTCTTGCCAATTTCTGTTTTTCAATAGGATTGAAACAGATTCCGAATGAAAATCTGTAATGCCCCTTTTCATGCAACTTGTTTCAGTTGCATATCATAAGGAATTCGAACATTCCTGCCTGTGAAATCTGAATATCATCAAGCGGTTTATCATAATCTTGCAGTTGAAAATGCGGGATTTGGATAAGCTTGGCAGCAAAGGTAGATCCATATGCGGCTCAGACTTCTGCTTGGAATTGTTCTTTGGTCCAGCTAACTCCAACTACTCTAGCTTGCCTTCAAGTGAAGATGATTTGTTCAGCTTTGGTGACTGATTCCAGGAGAAAAAAAATCTTACAAGAAAGTCCTGCTTATTTGTTTTCCTGATAAAGATTGTGATGTGAGTGGGTCATGTACATATGAAAGTCCTCAGATTTCAGGCTGTCATGTGAGATCAAGCTCTGTTTTTTAATGCAGGAAATTAAAAAGAAAACTGGACCACGAACTTAATTTTAAGCAAAGAAGAGAAAACTTATTTAGAAAAATCAAACCAATTCTACCGTCTTAATTATAAAAACTTTTAAATGGCTAATTTTTCAGTTCAATTTTTAATTTTTTTTGTTTGATTTATTTTAATAATTTTTGTTGTTAAAATCAAGCAATTTATTAATTAACCCGTCGCTTTTCGTAAACTAATATAATTATCATCTTTGTAATTAAATTTTAAATTCTTTTATCAATAAAAAAGTTTCTTTTAATTATATTTCAAATTCTTTAATTTTATTTAATTTTTAACCGATTTTATGACGATCTAACACCGATTAAGCCTTAAATATCTTGTTTTACTAATTTAACTTTCGATCTGATTTTAAAATATTGCTTGTCACCTCTTTCACTTTCTTGGCTATTCATTCATCTTTCTTTTTTCTTGAATCTAAACATAAGACGAATGCAGTTGTGATCCTTTATGTGGGCTTTAAATGAATTTTTGAGTAAACCATTTGATGAATTAAGTGACAGACTAAGCAGTTCGTGTCAGGAATTCCACATCGGACAAGTATAAGAGTATTTAACAATTTATAATAGTGCGCAAATCTCCCCCTCTTGAGCTAACTTTTGGGGGTGAGTTAGGCCTTTCTAACATGGTATCAGAGCATGCTTGTCTCGATAGTTTTGGGCGATATTCAGTTATGTCCCTTTGCCCAATATATCCATCAGATGTCCAGTTCTGCTCTGGGTTAAGAGGGGTATGTCAAGAATCCAACATCGGACAAGTATAAGAGTATTTAATAATTTATAATAATGTGCAAACTCCCTCCTTTGAACTAACTTTTAGAAATGAGTTAGGCCTTTCTAACAGTTCGAGTCAATGATGATAATGGATCAGATTACGTTCAAGTCTAATTTTTTTCTCCTTCATGGTCATTCTTGGATCAAGCAATCTTAAATTCGGTTCAATCGATCTTAAGTAGCCTAAATCCTAATCTAACTTAAGTCAAAATGATGTCACTTTGATCAATTAATATTTAAATTATTTAATAAAATAATACTATTTTAATCAATTCAAAATTTTTAAACCGAGTCCGGCTAACCTTCTTAAACTCCAACTCGATTAAAAGTTTAATTAACTTAAACTTTACATGTTAATTTGGGATCAGATTATATTTGCCATATTTAATTTGAGTTTCAACTTTTTACCTATGCTTGGGGATGTCAAATGAAAGCTCTTAGAAGAGTCAATCACATTACTTGGATTAGTGTATAAATAATAAAATACTATAACAAATCATGTTTTTTTTATATTTATCTAATTTTATAGAAGTTTATAAATAATTAAGATATTTTCATTAACATTTTCACTTATCTAAATGTTTAGTATGTATTTTCTTATGTCAAAAAATAAAATTATAAATAACAATAAATATGGATAAATTTAATTTTGAATTTAATCAAATTTGAATAAGTGAATTTAATTTCATTTAAATTCCATGTATACTTTAAAAATTCAAAATTTTGTATTGATGGAAATTTGAGACTTTTCAATCAATCTAACTTAAAATTATATATATGGAAATATATATGTAGGAAAATCCCGGGAGGTGCGGAAAACAAAAATTTTTGTTACCGGGACCTTCCCGAAGCCAGGATCCAGGTGTCGGTATGAAGACTCAAAC
>JANKOD010000001.1:23467648-23478578 GCA_026284645.1 Erythroxylum acuminatum | reverse complement strand
GGCCCAATTCCATCCATGTAATAATAGTCAGCATAATCTATCTCTTCTTTCTTTATCTTGATATCTTTGTCGTCGTCATCCTCTTGTGTGCGATGAAACAAAGACTGTGAAGTCAGGTTAGGTTGAGAGCTGCGAGCAGCAACCTGAGAGCGACGAGTGAAGCGTGCACTATACATGGCGCCACCGTCACCGTCCTTATCCACAAAGTCCTCATCAGCAACACCAGTCAAGATGATGTCATCGGCTTGAGTACCACACTCTTGGCAATAGTAAAAGCCGTCGGATTCATCAAGACCAATATGACCGCATCTTCTGCAAGCCCACCTCTTTGTCTCTTCGTCATCATAATCTCGTTCCATTGAATAACAATGCTTGTTCTATTAATGAAAGGGTTTAACTGCTACTGTTAAGAGAGGACTTTATGAAGGGCTTCCGGAGAGGTGGTCGACAAGTGGGGGTAAATTATATAATTAACATTATAGTAAAATAAAAGTAAATTATAGTCTCCTAATGGGGTAATGTCAGAAAAGTGAAAGTTGGTTTTTCATAACGCCGGCTCTGTTTTAGCTAGAAGTGGGAGGTTTGACGGGGAACATCATTGCCCTACCACCAGCGAGGAGGATAGCATCAGACGGTAGGCACACAATCACCACCAGTGACGCGTCGCTGGCATCTTCACCGACGAGAGAGAGCCACAAGCAGCGACAACACGAAAATGCTAGCCTGCTATCGACGCTAGACCTCTCCTCAGTGGTCACCAACGACGGGATTCCAGTCGTAGCAGTTTGCGCCAGTAATTTTTTTGGTGGTGAGACTGTCGCTCTCTTTCTCTCCCTAAACCGCCCAATTTCTTCCTGTTTTTCTCTCTAGGTTTTGGGTTGAACTTGGGGGTGGCAGTCTAGGGTTTCTGATTTTGCTCAAAACTTTGAATTTGGGTTTGTGTTTGGGTTTACTTTTGCTGATTTGGTTGCGTGTCAGCTTCCACGAAAGGTTTCGAATTTATTGAGCGGCAAGTTGGAGCCAACTGGTAAGAGAGGGTGGAAGAGAAGAGCGACAGTGAAAAGAAGTTGGAACGGATCAAGGGACGCAAAGAAGTGTAACGAGGATGGGAGTAATTGCGGACCAAAAAGTAGGAATTGCACAGAGAGGAAGTGGACCTCCTGGTTCGACAACCAACCCAAACCCAAACAAGGCGCCGCGTGGGGCACTTCTCTTAGGAAGGTATGCACTTTCGCCACCGTCGCAGAATTCTGGTGGTACTCTTTCTTTCTATATTCAAAGATGTGATGAATTATTGGGTTTGTTTATTTGTTCTGAATCTTGGTTCTTTTGGGGGTTTTTGTTTATCCGTAAGAACTCCTCGGAGGAATTGGAATACGTATATGTATTTGTTTATCCATAAGAACTTCTCGGAGCGACAGTTGTCTCGTAAACTGTTTTATGTACATTCGATTAATATTGTTACTTGTTAGTTGTTACATAGAAGTATCAATCAATCAGCTTTTGCCCCTGTTTGATTGAGCTTTTATAGGATCCAAAAGCACCTTTGTCTATAGCAAAAGCTGTTTTAAGAAAAAAAGTTGGTGTTTGGCTATAAATTTTAAAAACACTTTTGAAGTAGAAACAACTTTTTTAAAAGTTCAAATACAGCTTTTTCAAAAGCTCAAATTTGGAGCTTTTCAAAAAAGCCCAAATTTTAGCTTTTTCGGAAAGCTCTTTTTTCCCCCACTTTCCGTCACTTCCGTATAGAAAACCTCTCAAAATATTGTCTTTTCTGTTTCTCTGTACCAGCCGACCTTTTGTTTCCTCTGCTCATCGTTCTCCCTCGTCTTCTCAGGTTAGCATCCTTATATTTTTATTTATCCTAAACTTTTATTTGTCTGCGTTTTTTATTTACGCAGACGAAGGTCTGCATGTTACGTCTGTGTGGTCTGCGTTGTTCAACGTAGACCAGTACGTCTGGTCTGCGTTGAACAACGCATACCAGATGACGTCTGCGTTGAACAACGCAGACGCAGACCATTGTCCTCTGGTCTGCGTTGTTCCAGTCGTCTGCGTTGTATTGTTCATTAAAATTTGACTCAATTAATTTGTTAAAAGAAAAAATAGCAATGCAATGAAAAAGATCCAATAATGATTGTAATGACTATAAACTATATTATTGCATGGATTTTAGGCTGATAAAAAAATTTTAAAACAAATTTGCAGAATTACTTGTGAGGTTGAAAGAAGCGAAAGAAGCTCTTGTTGTTGTTGAGGTAAGTTCAATATTTTGTTTGTGTTATGAATTTTCAGAAATTGAGCATATGTTCAGTCCCACAACTGTTTCATTTGTAGCTATGAGAGTCCAAAAGTACTTTTTTCTACCGCAAAAGTTATTTTAAAGAAAAAGTAAGTGTTTGACTGTAATATTGAAAAGTACTTTTGAAATAGAAATAACTTTTTTAAAAACTCAAATACAACTTTTTCAAAAGTTAAAATTTAGAGTTTTTCAGAAAAGCCTCAAATTTTAGCCTTTTTGGGAAGCTAATTTTACGTCACTTACGTAAAGAAAAGCCCCAAATAACGTCTGTTCAGTTTCTTCTATTCATCAGTCATCACTAGCCAGCTTCTGTTCTGTTTCTTCTGTTCATTAATCACCCTCATCTTCTCAAGACACAGGTTAGTTCTTTTAACGTTATTACTTCTTTATATTTTTCGTCAATCCTGAAAGTTTATTTTTTTGCGTTGAAGGCAGAAGGTCTACATCAAACGCAGAGGAGTCTGCGTTAGACAAGCAACCCATTGTTTAAAAAATTTGCAGTTTTTTTTTTTTTTTGTATTTTATGTTGCCCTCTTGAGCATTGTAACTTTATATTGTCCAGTATATAAGAGATATTGCTGAAATTGTGGAATCTGTCGGAGAATTACTTGCGAGGCTGAAAGAAGAGGAAGAAGCTTTTTTTTTTAAAGCTTTTTTTTTAATTGACAGACAAATAATCAATTGGTTTTTTTTATCAGAGCAAAGTGGTATCAGAGCCACCAAGTTGCGGCCTGGGTTTGCCTCACGTCGCGGGTTCGATTCCCCGAATATTAAGGGGGTTGTTCTGCAGCCCTATCTGTTCCCAGTCATGAATGTGGGCTTCAGAGCGGGGGGTATATTTGGGTAATTGTATCCGTTACCTCGTAATGCCTTATGGGGTAGCAAAGAGCTCGACCAAACGAGTACTTAGACTAAAAATCAGATTAATTTCTTTTTTTAATTTAAATTTTAAAAATTATATTGTTTTACATGACATATTCCGGTTTCAAACCTAGGCTCCAAAAATTGAAGAAGGCTCGAACCCGATCAGAAACCCGATTAACTCGGGTTGAATCCGTTGATTTCACGCCGACTAGGCCGGACCAAGCAAAAATTGTCATCCCGGAATTCCCTACAAATGTGGGAGTCAACCATTATCACCCCACGTCCAGTGACTGGCTGAGTTACGAAGTTGGTCACTTTCTTCCCTGAAACTCACTCAAAAAGCGGCTTAATCTCCTTCCACTTGATCACAAGCTACGTAGCAATGGAGAAGAAACCTCTCTCTATCAGTCACCATTTTGGAGTTAGTCATCGTAGGTCTGCTCTCATCACAGACAATTTTCTAAGATCATCCGTTACATACACCATACTTGGTTCAAGAATTCCATCACTTCCTACACGATAAAGTGATCACCTCGAGACTTTGTTTCTCTGAGAAAGGTGAGAAGATGACAGGTTGAATTGGAATTCATGTCGGAATGTTCGAAAAGATTTGATCACAAAACATTCACAAAACAGCGAAAACTTGCAAACAGAACACGCGATCGAACTTGACGTTCTGCCTGCTTCTCAACTTCCAAACCATGTCTTTGAATAGTGCAACAGTTTGATGGAAGTGGAGAAAAAAGACAGAAAGAGTCCCATGCCAATAGAGGACCAAGTATCACTTATTTTATGCAGGTAAAAAAGCTAATCCTGCTCACTCTGAATAGTGTAGAGTTATAGGATAACATATGAAAGATGAAGTGAAAAATGTACAATCTGAATCTCTGAGGCCCGAAAAATTTGACCAGCAAAGTCACAGGTGGTCGAGTTTCCTTTAAGATGGCTGCACTTCATTGCACTGCAAGAATAGGATTAGTTACTGGACATCTCTGTCGAGGAGGACGCCTGGTTCGCTTTCCCCATCCGGCAAGCCTAGTCTCCTCGAGTCCTAATTCTCCACATTTAGGCTGCTGTTGTTGGGTTGGAGTAGCTGCAGTTGACGTAGGAGTAGCACAGATTCGTGAACGTTTTCTCCCTCTACCTCCCTTGCTCTTGGGAGAGCTCAGGTGCGACCAAGTTGACTCCTGAATAGCACCAGTTGCTGTAAGTAGTCCTTCAATTATTTGAAGATCTTCTGTCACATCATTTCTGGACAGGGAAGTAAGACCTGGAAGTATATCTCTTTGAAAGTCCTTCCGTTGCCTTCCTTTTCTCGACTGGCCTCTCCGAGGCCTTTTTGGCAATGTGATCTCATCTTTCATATTTTCCAATGCCGGAGGTTCATAGTGACACTCTTCCACCTCCAATTCTTTCAAATTTAAGGTCATATATTCAAAGTAATCCATTGCTCTCCATGTGAAATCTTCACAACCGATACCATTCGGTGAAGTTGACACATGATCGTTCTCATCGTCAGTAAAAAAATCAGAAATTACCTCCACAAACCACTGGAGAGAATCACTTAAGGAAGAGTTCAACTGGTGAGGAGAGGCATGATTATCCTGAAAATTATGAATCCCAGAAGAAGAGATGACAACCAATGCCTCAGCAGCCGTACTCATTAATCCTTCTTCAAAATCTTTGAAATTATCTTTAGTCAAGTCAATCGGTTCTTTAACTTCACCTTTTAGACATTGATCTCCTATTGTAAAATCTTCCTCAGTTTCAAAAATCCCTGGTGCCTCCAGGTCTATCTCAACTGCACCCTTCATCCTGGCTCTTGAAGGAAACCTTGTCAGCTGAGCATCTTCGTCGGTCACACTAACATTCAAATCGATATTGCATCTAGCATCTTCACTAGAATCGGTTGATACCTTAGCTACAAATGAGACGGGATTATAATTTCGATCTGTATCAAGTAAGCCAACTTTAAAAGAGTCAGCATCCTTAATATCTGAAGCACGACCACTGGGCTTTGAGTGAGAGGTTGCAGAAGGTGGGTCTTTTAACAAATGGTTTTCCACTATGGGGAGTCCAAGAATTTTCCTCTTGCTTGAACAGTCACCAACTTCTGTTTTCCTGCACACAGCATTTTGTGAACCTGCCATTGATGCAGAATCCTGCACAAAGCTTTGAGGAAGGTTCTTCAGCATTTCAGCTTTGTGAAAGCTTTGCAGGAAATCCAAGTTCATGTGCTGAGAGCCATTCCTCACTTCAGGAGATCTTCCATTACAAACTGAATTAACTTTAAGCCAAGACAATCCTCGAGTTGGATTTTCTTCAGTTCTTGGACTATCAACAGTGAACTTCGAATCTGAAGTTATGTCCTTCTGGTAATTCTTCAGAAGACAAGTCATATTTGCTTGTCCTCTTGACTTTGCATTCATCAACCAGCCTAAGCCCTTACAATTATTTGTAGAACTACTGGGTGGAATTTGTTCAGAAACAGAACCACTGCTAGGGAACCCATTAGCATAGTCAAATCCAGCTGCACCATGGCAAATCCGTGATTCCTTAGACTCTAACTCTGAAACAGTACATGAGGCGTTTTGGCAGGATTCTGCTCTGGAGCTTGGAAATGGTCTTATCATTCCATCATAAAGGCCATGTGCTGAATTTTCCTCGATGGATACAAGATTCTCTCCCAACTTAGTTGAAAATTTCTTCCAGCATGAAAACGGGGATGACTCCAAATTATTTGGGTTGGATTCTGGTTTAAGTGGTTGCTTAACTAGTTTATCTAATCCCATTCCAGATTCAGTATGACTTCTTTCAGAGATTTCCACACCAAAGATCATCTTCTTAATCCTAAGTTCTGTCTTAGTATGGTAGATATCACATCCTTTGCTGCTTCCAACTTGTGATGATTCACAAGGCGTATGCATATATCCATGACGAAGATTTTCAAGTTGTGAATTCCTGTTCCCCAAAATTTGGCCTGAAAATAGCCACATTAAGCATCAGATTGGAGTTCAGATGTGCTAACAGTAATAGCTACTTGCAAGATATCCAATATTTTTACAGATAATCAAAGGTAAAACAAAAGATAAAAGATAAAGAAACATGATGCTTTTGTCAAACACAGAAAGAGAATGTGATACATCTGCAATCTAATGAATTTTTCCTCCTCCACTTGTACTGCAGTTAGGCTGTTTAAGAAGATACAGAATTGAAAAAATCTAAAGAAAGTAACGAGAATTTTTTCTTTCTGTTCTTTGAACATAATTTTCCTTACATAAAAGGAGATAACATCTGTTAGAACACAAAAATACCAGTGACGGTTTTCTTTCAGAAGATTGTATGATTTTCTTCATCACAAGTCTTGAAAATGTACTGAAATCTGCAAAAACATGCCTTCACAGGATAATATTGTTGATGTACATTTATGTGAAGATGAGTTTCCCTAGCTATTGTTTTTCCTAATTTCGTGTTGCAGATTTCTATCAGTCAGACTATACTCCTGAGTTTCTGGTATTCATTTTTTGCTATTAATTGGGGGATTTTCTAGGATATATATGATGGAAATCAAAATCATCAATATCATCAGCATGACTCCTGAACTAACTGAGGTCAAGAGAATTCCATAAGGTTTAAATCATCATGCATTACCAGATGTGAAACTATAACATAATGACGACTCCTGTTTCCTTTGATTCTCCAAGTTGGAACTGGATGTATCAACTCTGATGTCATTCTCTTCGTAGAGGTTTTGAGAAATTTCCTTGGCTGTACCTTGGATGTCCGAGCAGGAATTTGCAGATGGAATGTGCCCTCCTTGCTTATGGCAGGTAACCGTGCCTAGAATACCGATGCAAGCTGTACCAGATGCTTTCTCAATATTAAAAGGTTCATTCAAATCAGTAAATCCTTTTGTCCCCTTTAAGTTCATATTGGGACCAAATGCACCACCATTGCAGAGAGGGTACACACCACTTCGGCAAGACAAACTCACACCATTACCTAAAACAGTCTCATAATTTTTGTTAGGTGAGTAACTATCCAATCCTAACCCACTATGTGTCTGTTGATTATCATCCTCATCATAAATGTACTTGTCTGCTGGAAGTTCAAGATCAAACTTTCTCTGCAACTTTTTTGATCTGGCTCCAAAATTTTCATCATCCTCAAACCTTAATGATTTTTGGGGGTTACTACAACCAGATTGCATGATCTTCCCATTCATGTAAATCGGTGATTGGATATTATCAGCATCTGGTATAAATGGCATGTAATGATTAAAATTTGCGTAAAGAGAATTTGGATGTCGATTCTTTTTTTCATCTTCTGGAGAAAAGGCAAAAGAACTTGACTGTGATTGTCCTACAGTATGTAAAGGCATTGGTGAGTCTTTATTTCTGACTTCATTCATAATGTCCATTTGCATCTTATAAAGACGATGAAGCTCCTGAAGCTGGATAATCATATAAGATCATGAAGTAAGAGAGCTGGACAATGCTAACATTTGAAAACCTTTTTGCCAAAAGATGTAAATGTTTCATTCAATTCGTATCATATTAATCATAGCTTTAATGTTATATAACTCACAGGAAGTAAAGCATACCTGGTGTCTGAAAATGACTTCCTGCTTCAATATTGTTTCCTTCAGTTGCTCCTTGTCATAATTCAAGCGGCCATCCATTTCTGGCTGAGACGGAAACAAGGCATGATACCGTCCAAAGGCCTTCTGATGATTTGCAGGCCAGCTCACATTACCAGTATTCCCATTTAACTCCCGCATAGAATCATATCCTGGCAGATACATCTCGTACTGCACCTCAGCTCCCATTCCTGCAAATGTCAGAAAAAGTTTTTAAGTTTAGTAGGAAAGAGCAGCTTAGTAAAAGCAAGAAAATCCAGTTTTTCCAGATTTTCTAAACTTCAGTTTTATTATGAACTCGCGTTCAGTACATACCGAGTTCAGTACATAACTTACTCCTGCAAATTTGCAGCAGTATGACCCTTTCATAACCCAATCAAAACCAACATACCGGAGCTATCCGGTACTAGTCAGAGCCGCGTAATGCAGATATGATTCATCTTTAACTTCTAATAACCTATATTATGTGGAACCATATCAGTTCAAAGCTCGAAGAAACATACGGCCAACTTCACAAATGAAGAATGACATGAACCTTTTCACAAACTCTTAGCATTATGGACTAACCCGATTTATGGCTATGTCATTGATTGTAAGTTGAATAACAATTGAAGAATCCGGCCGGCCAGACGCCTCTGCAACCGACGGAGAACTTATAAATATCAAGGGGAAAGAGAAGATTCATCGAAATTCCACTTATAGAAACCAATCAATGAACCAATAATGGAGTAGGAATAATTGTCTAACAACAAAAGGAAGAACAAGCAAAAGAAACACATTCAAGTCAAACAGCTTACCAAGAATGAATCATAAAGAATAACTGAAAGATGGATGGAGAAAGAGAGATGAAGAGAAAACAAAAGTCCAGGTATCATACTAAGAGAAACAAAAAGAAAAGACTCATAGTAGCTTCCACCACCACCAACCCACAACAGAATTCCCCTCAGAACTCTCTGAAAACACAGTGAAACTCCATTGAAGTCTGAGAAAAACCAAAAAGAACCCAAACAACAAGGTGGGCATCTATTTACTGCCATTAAGAACAATCTAAAATCATCAACACCAGGGGAAAAAAAAATCCCTTTTATGGAGAAGAACACAGACCTGCTGGGCCAGTGTCTGATATGTGTGAACAAGAAGATAAAGAGAGATCCCACGATTCCAGATAAGAGATCTTTCACCTAAAACACAACACAAGAAGCCTCTGCTCTCTGAAAGAAACCAAAAGACTTCAACTTTGTCAACTTGTGGTTTCTCCCATTATTGTAATATACTTTGCTTCACCTACAGCTTTGGTTCAATGATTTTCTTTCACTTTCTTTATTCATTTTCTCTCCAATTCCCATGTTTTCTTTTCTTTTTTTAATGGGGTTTTCTCAGGATGTGAAAGATATGGGACAATTTCCTTTCACATTTTCTAGATTCTCTCCACCTTCCATGCTTTTTGGGTACATCACACACACACACATAAATTGTAATTTTCTCAAGTACTTTACTTTCAGGAAATTTTCAGACAACTCCTGGCCAACCCTTTACTCTCAACACAACAGTTACTAAAAGTAGCTGAGCCTCTCTCTCTTCCATGGGATCTTTTCTGCAGATGTCCCTTTCACTCCCTTAACAACAACAACCCGCTTATGTCCAACACCCTCGTCATGAATGTACACGTGGCCAAATGGGTAGAGCGTGTTTTAACACACAGCCAACACCATCGCGTGGGTTAGACTTTTCTGTTCGTGTACTTTTGTACAGGAGTGGACTTCCTGGATTATCTGATAAACATGTCAGTTTTTGGTTGTTTTGTTCCATAATTCCCTTAATATCAGCTATTACGGCTGTTCTAAGTGTTAGTGCAGCAGACCCTTACTTAAAAATCTATATTATGATATTAAAACATTAAATGTGATTTTTTTGTTGATTTTTTACCAACTTATTTTAATAAAATTTATTTCTAAAATCAAATTAAAATCGAATCATTTTTTCTTTTATCAAAAATTAACAAAATTTTAGTATTTTTATAATAATTTAATATTATAAATTGATTTTTCATCACTTAACATATAACAATATCCAAATCACATATTTCAAGTAAATTATTTAACAAATTATATTTTTAATACAAAATATTAAGAAATATATAAATTAGTTATTTTTATAATGTTATTTTTTATAGTTTAAACTCTTTTAAAAGAAATTTATATAAATATAAATTTTTAAATAAAGTCTCTTAACTAATCAGGGATAAGACTGCATATTACTAAATCTCTCCAGACTTGCATTTTAGTAAAAATTTTGCTAGATTATTGTTGTTGTATAAATTTTAAATAAAATCTTTTAACGAGTCAGAGATGAGACTGTGTACTACTAAATCTCCGCATACCTTGCATTTTAGTAGAATTTTTACTAAATTGTTGTTGTTGTATAAATTTAAAATAAAAATTCTCAACTTTTCTTAGTTTTCCAAACAATTATATAATATGGAATTATTTTTTATTTTTTATTTTTTTGGTCATGAGAAAAAAAAAGTTAGGATAGATAGATCTAAACTTGGTGTGATGTATTTAATGTTATAATGTCAAGTGATTTTCTTGGTTGTTGGTTGCCCTTTTTCTTGACCTTATCATTTCCTTTCCTATGAGATATTGGTCAAATGTGTAGTTTGGATTTCATGTATGAAATGTCATTTCTTTCCCTTTCCTTTTCTCAACAAGCATAAACTAACTTCAAATACTAAATTATTCCTAATACCTTCCCCTATAATCAACTAAGAATATAAAATATGAAATTGGGTTTATTTTTAGTAAAACATGTTCAAAGGGGAGGGGACACCTCCCATTAGTATTAATAGTTTCTAGCAGTGTTTTGAAAACCAGACCAAACCGGTCGGTCGGACCAGAGAATCGGTGAACCAGAGCATGAAATGGTCCGGTTTAGCCCGTATTTTTTGTAAGTGATTGACACGTTCATTTTGCGGTCGGACCGGTAAAAACCGCTGAACCGGTGAAAGAAAAAACCGACCGATCTATTTAAAATGCCTTGATTTTGATTATTTCAACTTGAATGAATATTATGATTAGTGATCTTTTTTTAATCTTTTTGATGAAATATGACTAGTGAGCTTTGTT
>JANKOD010000001.1:23433088-23448917 GCA_026284645.1 Erythroxylum acuminatum | reverse complement strand
TAACTTTGCTAATGGTTATTATGACTGATACGCGGAGAGACGAAACGAAATGAAAATTTGGTGACAAAATAAAATAAAAATTGGAGATAGTGAGACGTTTGGTTGTGATGGACAAAACAAATAAAACTGTATTCGTCTCGAAGACAGAAATGTGTTTAATTGCAGTTGACAAAACATAAAAAACAGTATCGATGACTAAAGTACCCCTGTAATATAATATGATTGGAAATATGTAATCCGTTAATTATTTTAAAACGAATGATTTGTATTAGTAATTTAATTGTATCTACAAATAAGGAATTTAAAAAATGAGTAATAAAAAAATTTAATGAAATGAACTATTGAATAGAAAATTTTCGTACAAGTTAATAATAAAATGAATTACGTTAAATATTTTTTATAATTGTATCTATATTTATTTTAATTGTATTTATAATTTTTTAATTACGATGAAATAAAATAAAAACCTAAAAATTAAATCAAATGAGTTATTGAATAAAAAAAGTCCTACAAATTAAAAATTCTAGTACATAATAATTTAATAAAACATTTAAGCATTAATAGAATTAATTACATACGAGAGAGAAGAGTTGTTAGAGAGGAGTGAGTGATTTTGATGAGTTTGTGAAACGCAATAACCATACGATGTTGTGGAAGGAAGAGTATTTCTAAAAGTTACTTATGTGTTTTGTTTGGAACAAAAAATCTTATCCCACAATTTTGAAAAGAACAAAAAATTATATTTTTGTGATCTAAAGTCAGAACAAAAATAAATTGAGGCAACAAACATAGAATTTTTATGTTTTGTTATTTGTCTCCACCACCGACAGAGACAGTAACCAGACCTAACGTAATAGTCAATATGACACATAAAAATCCGTCTAAGACCTTACAAGACCATCTCAGCCTCTTGACTCAATCTTTCAGGATGCTCAAAACCCTAATGATGAAAATTTCAATCCTAATGAAGATAAGTAAATTCAATTCCTCCACAAACTTCTCACAATCTCAGTCATAGTAAGCAACAAAAGACTCTCCACCCAATTTGCAATGGTGGCAGGAACAATAAGTGCTAGTTCTTCTCCAAGGTGTCAAAAGATAAACATTGATTGCCTAGTAAGTTTGGAGAGCAGGTAAATTATGGTACAGGTAAATTTTGGTACCCTCTATTCGGGCCAATATTTCAAACTGACCCCATTCGATAGGGTCACATCATAAGGCCTGAACCTATTCAATTGCCAGCATTTTAAAATTTGACAGATCAATTCAAAACTTTCATAAATACAGTTAGCCAGAACAAGATTATACAACATCAATTTGATGTGGATGGTGGCGGCTTTTGTTCTTCCACTATTGATGGCATGTCCTCCTCGTGTCCAACAGGTATACAAGGCCTCCACACTGTTTCCGCTCCCAAGTCCATGAGTGCAATGCCCTTTGCAGCCAGATCAACCCTGATCTGATCACTCCTTAAGAAGTCCTTGTTTTTCCTTGCAACCGCTCTGTCCTCTATCAGTTGCAGCACCTCGCTTTCTTCTATTTCTGCTCTGATCAATGCCTTATTTTTAAGCTGTTGTAATACCTGTCATGTAAGTTATTATCAATAATTTTCAACAGACCAAATAACAAGACATGAAAATCATAAAATAATGTTTGGAAACCTCACCTCAACATAACTACGGGGGGGTTCCAATCCTAGAACCTTCAGAACCACCTTAACTTCTTTCTCAACCTCAGTAAGGGATTGCAGTAGAGATAATTGTTGCTGCTTTTGTAGTTTCTTCTGCAAATTTGTAACGAAGAAAAACCATAAAAAGAATCTTTCAAGACAAACATGAACTAATGCAGTATAGAATGCCTGCAAGCATGCATACATGAAATGGGCACCATAACTACCATAATGAAATGGGTTTCCAGGATTGCACCTTAAGCATGGTTAATGAACTGTTTATAAACTTCAACGCATCTTGGAATGCACCAGTCAATAGATTTGAAGTGTTCAAATCATCTGACATTTTAGTCTCAAATTCATCACGTAGTTTACTGATGCACTTCCGGGCATCTGCACTGACTGCAACTGCTTTACCATTCTCCACTGCTCCCTCCTTCAGCTTTGCTTCTTTAAATGATAACGAAGCATTCTCACAATCTTGCAATGTCTGCATACATAGCAGCACTTTCAATTTTGCAAAAAGGTTCTGTAGACAAATACCTGTATATGTACACAAATACATGTGGGCTAAATGTGCTCATGCAGTCTGTGTCGTCCAGCAATAAAAGGATGCAGTTACTGGGAAATGAAGCAAATTCTGGAAGCATTACATCAGTTATATTGCAGAGGTTTGATTAAATTCCAAGGAAAAAAGTGAAAGTCAAGCCAACAATTCCAATACAATTGAGCATTTAGGCTTCCGTGTACTGGCCCAAGCACTTCTGCCTGCAATCATGTTTGACATTAAGGTTGCACAAACAACCCTCTCATTTAGATCCATAATTCAAACAGCTCCAAACAAGTTTCAACTGATAACAGCTTAAGATCAGGCATACATTTGCAAACAAAAGCTTCTAAGAGTGATAAGCTTCAAACCTGATATATGTAGAAGATGGCATCTGATGCACTTTCCAGCTGAACAACCGAGTAATTCAGAGGAGAACCATAATGTGTGCTGATCAGGAAGTATCTCAAAGCCAGTGGGTGGTAACGCTCAGTGATCTACGATAAACGTGATACATTACCTCAGACAGACATAAGTAGTGTTTTACATTTTTTCCTCTTTTTTGGTGAACCTGTTGAGAGGAGGGAGAAAGAAATAAAAACAGAAGAATACTTGGAATATGAATTTACCTGACGAATTGTGAAAAAATTACCCAACGATTTTGACATTTTGACATTATTATTTGTAACATGTCCATTGTGCATCCAATAGCTAATATTGCACCCCTTGCATGCAGCACAACTTTGTGCTATCTCATTTTCATGATGGGGAAATATCAAATCAAGTCCACCACCATGAATGTCAAACTGGAATGTGAGATAATGTGCACTCATCGCACTACATTCTATGTGCCATCCTGGTCTCCCAGGACCCCAGGGACTCTCCCAACTTGGTTCACCTGGCTTTGCTGCCTGCAGTTATAAACAGAAAATTGAGCATAATGCACACAAGATTATACAATGGCAGTTATATTCATGAGATTTTACCTTCCACAATGCAAAGTCTGCAGGATTTCGTTTCCTGGAGTCAACAGCAACTCGCTCACCTGCTCTATTATTTTCCAGTCTCTGCCCAGATAACTGACCATAATTCGGGAATTTGTCAACAGCAAAGAACACATCTCCATCAACTATATAGGCAAAATCATTGTTGACAATCTGCAAAATACAAGCTTTCCCTTTAAAAAATAATGCAAATTAAAGCTCTTGAAATAATCACACCATGAATATGGTAACTTAATCTTGTAGGCTGTCATTCAATACATTCAAAACATCCTATGAAAGGACAACATAAGCCTCCAAGTGATATCATTATCAAGAGATAACTGGGCTCAGTGGGGTTGTTATTCATGAAAAGGCAAATACAAATGAACTCCTTAGATAAAATCAACAATTCTTCAGTAAGTATGCTACTGAAAATCATTGGTTTCCATGTGCAATCTCTCACAAAATAGAATAGCCAAGTTGTCCTTGTTAGGGACCATGTGGCAGCTTTAACAGGCTAATAATTTGCTTCTTCAACAGCTGCAGGTTGAGTCTTGTAGAGACCTCCTAACTCAATTCTTTTACTAGAGAAAAATAGTAATTGCAAAGCATATATACTTAAGGGCCTGTTTAGTAGCCCAAGGTTCATTTACATAAATTGTACAACAAGATGGTTGATCATTCTTGAGCACAAACTTTGATCTGTAAAACATGTTCCCATAACACAGCGGTTATGCAAGTACAAATCAGAGGCTAGATTCACTAAAGGAAAAAAAATGCTTTAAAAGAGTAAAAAACCTGTGTAATCAAATCCTTAATCTGTTCAATGTGGTTGGTGACACGAGGCTGATGGGTAGGAAGAAGGCACTGAAGATCAGTCATGTCAACAAGATATTCCTCACAGAACCGATTGCTCAAATGCAATGGATCTTCACCAAGCTCGTTTGCCCGACGAATTATCTACAAGTAGTTGGATATTAACAATCTAGCCAAAAAATCCCTAAACAACATATTCATAACCTGTCTATGGATATATAAGATGAAAGATGCTTTACTAGCAGATACAGGAATGGGAGGGGAGATGTACAAGCACTTACATTCCTACAATAAATACTTTTAAGAAATCAAGAAAACTGCAGCCCTCATTTTTTTCTATTCTTTAGAAACAAAAGAAAAAAATCAAACTCCCACTGTTAGCATAGTTAAGTCCACTGCTATCTAAGAGTCTGATTTCTCTCCCATAAACTCCTAATAATTGGGCAGCGCATCAACTCAATATCACATAAAAGTAACTTTCTTATCAAAAGAAAAAACATAAGAAAAAATTGAGTCCTGAAAGGTATAGCACCACTATGCATTTCCAAAAGAAAGAAAATTTCTTAAAAGAGAGATGTTGATGATTATTCTGGTTTTGCATCGAACGCATCAGCCAGCTTTTTTCCTTCAAAGATAAAACTAACAAACTTGACATAGTCTACATAAGTTTAGATACAAAAATGAAAACAAAAACAAGTTTTGATCTGGAACCACATCCTTTAGCTATTCCTTGTAGAAGTAAAACCAGATTATACATCCTAAACACTAAGTTCATCACACAAATGGTTGATTGAGTATATGATTTCTCATCAATCAATAAACTGTCTCTAGCTTGCAGCAACAACATTTTAATAACAATATAATATGGCTAAAGTAAGCAGAAACCAGTACCAAATTAAAGCCTCTAAAGATGTTCAAGGATGCAAATAATCATGCCTCGCATCACATGCATTACAATTCTCACCTTATCATCAATGTCAGTGAAGTTCCGCACGTAGGTCACCTCATAACCCAGATATTGCAAGTATCTGTGGAACCATAATACAAACCGATGTTCGAAAGGGATTCAAACCAAATTGATATATTTAAAAAAAGTAAAACTAAACGAGATCACAATTATTGGAAAAAAACAGACAAAAAGGAGATAAAAGCATACAAATATCCATAAATACACATATTGTGGAACTTATGCGTAAAATCACAAATTTAGAGAGAATGAGAAAGAAATGAATGAATGAGAATTGAAGACTAGAATTGGGCAAGGTTACCACAAGAAACATCAAGACAGGCATAAAAAAGAAAATAAAATCAATATCATCTTGGAAAGAATCAATTATTTTAGCGAAAAACTAACTATTGTATCAATATCATCTTGGAAAGAATCAATTATTTTAGCGCAAAACTAATTATTGTACTAAATTTTTTAAGATGTCTTTGAATTTATCCTTTTATTAGTCCGCATCTAAGGCCCCAGAGACTATTGTAATTCCACCTAAAGGAAAAATTACTGACGCAGCAGTTGTTTTAAGTAAATGGCACTGTCAAGTAGTAAATTGAACAAGCCATTTTCACAAGATTAAAATAGCAAAAACCAAAACATCACTCTGAAGCGAATTAAACAAGTGTACTGCAAAATACATATTCCATAGACCATTTCCTTTTTTTTTTTCTCTCTAGGAGGAACTATATGTAATTTTAATAATTCCAACAAACAAAACTTTTTCCCAAACACAATAAAACGAAATTCAATAACCAAAGAACCAATTCATCTCCCAAAAAAATTGTAAAATCGAACAAGGTCATGTATCAGTGTGCGCAAAGTTATGGATTGATTAAGACCTGAAGAGAACATCGAAAGAGACGGCCGCACGTGCATGACCAATGTGGCTGAAATCGTAAGCTGTGACGCCGCAAACGTACATGCTCACTTTGCCACTGACTTTGGGCTTGAACACCTCTTTCTGTTTTCCCAATGAATTGTACAACATCAACTCTTTCTTCTTCGACATTTTCCGATCCACCACACCCAAACCCTAAATCCCGAATGAGGGAAGTGACGGTGTTTGTGTTAGTGCTAGCCAATCTACGAAAGAGAAGCGAAGATCTTTTCTTCGAGGGCCTGAAGGGAAAGCCAGACTTGATACTCTTGGCCCAATTGATAGAACAATACGAAACTGACCCGAACAGCTCTTTATAGATTGACACGAATAGCATTAACTATTACTATAGACATTAAAGGCCTCCCAAAATCAAAAGAAAAACAATAAAAGGAACATACACAGGCTCTGGGTATTCAAAGTTCGGTTACCTATAATTCAAAAGTTATATAGTACCTCGAGTGAACTCCCAAAACTTGTTCGGTTGAGAAAGAACGAAACTTTAATGTTTTTTGGCGTAATGAAGGGACGCCAGATACGACGGTGGTTCGACGCGGCGGCGGCGAGTTGTTGGAGCGGCGTCTTGATTTCACAGAGGCAGAAGAAGAAGCAAGTGTTATATAACAGGCCTACGCCTGTGCCTTAACAGTGCTTAATTTTACAAAAATAATATTTTAAATTTTTTCATTTTGTATCTCGAAATAAATATTAAATTAAAATTCAGTTTGTTAAAATGAATAATTTATAATTTTACATTGGAGTTGTATAAGCTTACAATTGTTTTTAATCTAAATATCTTGTATATTTCAAAAATATTTTTAGTATAATTTTTAAATATATATATATTATTTAAAAATACATTTAAATTAAATATTAACTTTTTATATGTATTGAATAAATATTATTAATATTTAATAATTTAAAACTCAACTATTTAAATAAATATATGAAAAAAATTAGTCCTTCAAAAGATTAAATTAGAACTTAAAATTTTAAGTAAGTAACACTGAAGTAATTTTTAAAAAATATATATTAAAAATTAATTAACTATCTAATTTTCTTAATTAGTTTTTAACTTTTTAATTTATTTTAATAATTTATGATATTAAAAACTGAATAATTTATTAATTAATCGAATAATTTTTATAAATTAATAAATTTTTACAAACGAAAATAAATCAATTAATTTAAATTTAATAATTTTTTAACTAAAATTCAAAAACTTTTATTAACGACAACAATCTCTTTCAGTCATATTTAGAAATATTTAATTTAATTTAATTTTTAATTAATTTTATAACGGTTTAACATTGATTAAATTTTTTAAACCTTAAATATTTTATCTTATTAGTTTAATTTTTAGTTCAATTTTTGAAATTTCGGTATTATTAATGTATTATTTTAAAAAAATATTTTGTATATTTTAAGTAGTATTAATTTGATTTATGTTTATTTTTATCTAAGTAATTTATAAATCAATTATGTTGAAAATTCTTTTATATATATATATATCTTATTTATTAACAAAATTGTTACTTTTTGATGATTCATAATTGTTATAAAATAAATATTTCGAAATATATCGAGCTTGAACCCAAGATAAGGCCAGTCCAAGCCTCTGCTGTGGTGTCTCGACTCTCGTCCCTTCGGGTCCATGGCTTCTTACACTCACTATTCACTCACCTTCCCTTCACTTCCAAAGTCACTGAGACCTTTCCCTCCCAAATTCCTTACCCTGAAACCTTTGTCATGGAGTCCCACAACCCGACCCAGAAGCTCACCAGCTTCCTTTTCAAGTACTACCGCCACCACCAGCAGAACAAATGTGGAAGATGGGAAAACAGACCCAGAAGCCATGAACATCGACAATCTTCACCGTTTCATTGACCTCAACGTAGGCAAATGGCACGGCTCTTTCCATGTGAGAACCCCTTTTGCTTTGATGAAGTTTAGCTCATTCTTGCAGCTTGATGAAAGCAACCTCATTTTTTGCTCTACCGTTTCAAGTGTGTTAGTTAGTTTCAGTTTATGTACTGTTCATTGTTGTGTCTGGTTACTTATTTAAAGAGATGAAGCTTACATTTTTTATGGAGGTGCTTGTTTTATGTGTCATTGTTGTATATGGATCATAATCTTGAAGTTTTGAAAAGGAAATGGACATTTCTTGATGAATGTGTTGGTGTAGTGGAGGTTTTTCTAAAAAGGATACGGCTTTTGACACAAAGGTATATGAACTAGTGTTCATAAGCACAGAAAAACAGTAAGATATCCGGTCTAAGAGACGAGCATGTCGTAATCCATATTCATGTATACGGAGAGGCAGAAAGTTTACATATAAATATGTTGTTGTAAAATTAGTTTTCTTTAAGCATCATCAATATTAATTTAATATTGAATCAGCTGCTCTTGACTCCTAAAGATGTTGGCACACTCAATTAGTCGAACCTCATTATTAATCTTGAGTTGTCATCTTTTTGTGTTGGCAGCAATTTGATGCACATGGAAAATTGATGCAGAGAGTGAGTACAAGACTTTCAGTTAGCTCTTATGGAGAGGATGATCTCATTAGTCTTATTCAAACGTGAGTTTCATTGATTAATATGACCTGTGAACGGAAAATTTGGTGTTAGTTTAGGTGATCTGGCTTGATCTGTTGTCTCTTGTAGACTGTACATAAAACAACCCTCAACGAGCACTTCCATCTCTGGAGATAAGGAGGAGCCAGAGTGGGCAGAGTATAAAATCAAGGAAACTAACATGTTTACTGTCGACAAGTATCAACAGGTGAGATTTTTCTCATGCTTACGACTTTCAAGGTTTTATGTTATTTTGTTCCTTAATTCAATTGCCAAAAGGTTAAAATTTCCTTGTTTTTTCCCATTAAATATCCATAATGTATAGTCTGCAGATTGGTTTCTTCCCCAATGAGAGAGCTTTTGCTTTAAGGTACCAGACAGCTGGTATGTTAGAAACTGTGTTAAGGCAAGGGGTGCTTGGTGAAGATGATACTGGAGAAGAATCACCCAAGTCAGTTCTTCTTTTCTCAAAAATTATGTTATTTTCCAGATTAGTTTATTAATTTATGATGGTTGCGAAACATCGTAACAGCCTTTGTAAGAGCAATTTAGAAAGTGAAACCCGAGTCCAATCGCTTTACTATATGTTTGATTGTGTATCTGGAGTTATTTGTAGAAAGTAGTTAATGAAAGATAAATGTTCACATTCTTGCAGTTCTTTATGTTTTCAAGATCAATTTACGAATTTATGATTGTTGCAAAACATCATAATAGCCTTCTTAACAGCAATTTGGAAAGTGAAAATAATATCTTTATTATATGTTTGATTGTGTATCCATGGAGTTATTTGTAGAAAGTAGTTGATAACATAAAATGTTCACATTCTTGGGTTCTTTATATTTTCCAGATTAACTTATGAATATAGCCTTCTTTTACAGCAATTTGGAAAGTGAAACCTGAGTCCGAAATATAATTTCTTCAGTGTATGTTTGATTGTATGTATCTATAGAGTTATTTGTAGAAAGTAGTTGATGACAGATAAATGTTCACATTCTTGTAGTTCTTTATGTTTTCAAGATCAATTTATGAATTTATGATTGTTGCGAAACATCGTAATGGCAATTTGGAGAGTGAAACCTGAGTCTGATCTCTTCAGTATATGTTTGATTGCATCTCTGTGGAGTTTTTGGTAGAGAGTAGTTGATAACAGATAATTCACATTCTTGTACTTCTTTATGTTTTCAAGATCAATTTATGAATTTATGATTATTGGCAAACATCATAATAGCAATTTGGAAAGTGAAACCCGAGTCTGATCTCTTCAGTAGATGGTTGATTGTGTATCTGTGGAGTTACTTGTAGAAAGTGGTTGATAACAGAAAATGTTCACATTCTTGCAGTTCTTTATATTTTCAAGATCAATTTATGAATTTGCAATTATTGCGAAGCATCATAATAGCCTTCTTAGCGGCATTTTGAAAATTGAAACCCAAGTCCAGATAATAATTTCTTCATTACATGTTGGATTACGTATCTGTGATGTTCACTTTTTTTCTGCAACCATTTGTACTGGTTTTTATCAAGTTATTGCTTACTCATTCCTCTCATTTTGTTTTACTTTGTAGAAATCTTAAGCTTCCTTCGCGTCTACCATCAATTGTGTGTGAGAACTGTTTATATTCACTGGAAAAAGGTAGGCGAGCAAGAGCTTTTCATATCATGGACCCAAAAGGCATTTTAGAAATGCTTATTGTCTTCCTTGAAGATAGAGATGACGGCCTATTTATTCATCCCAAGCTTGACAGTGATGACCTGGTAAGTTGTATAATCGACTGGCTGATTTGTTGATGGTGAAGAAAACCAGTTATTACAAAGGCTCTGGAATGTAATATAACTTAGAGAATTCACGAACAAGTTTGAATCAAACTCAAGAGAATTGAACTGTTGACTATAAAGAATAGAGAACTAAATTCATCAAATATTTGATCGCTATAAAGAAAGAACTTTTTAATAAATTCGAAGATCAATGAAGAGCAAGAAAAAGAAATATTTACGAGACATCAAAAACTTCTAAATAATAATTTTAAAAAATTAGGGTTTTGAGTCAGCATGACCTATGATACAGTTGTGTGTCAGGCCGTATTGGTTACAGAATTTCTAATGTTAGTAGAAATGATCTAAGATAAGCTCGTGGCTGCATTTGTGGATCATTCTATAATTTTGTGAACTTACACACAGTTTGAGACATAGTTGTGACTCAGACTGTAGTTCTTTTTGGAAAAGTGAACACAGTCTAGGATATGGTCATTTTGGCCGTTGTGTCTTCACAACTTGTTTTCTTAGTTACACAGGCTGTTACACAAACATGCATCAATTCGTGTCTGTCAATAAAACTTCAACTTTTGCATCTAGGGAGGTACACAGGTTAAGACATGCCCGTGTATGAGCCAATATTCTGTCAAAGATGAGTGTTTTACTTCTAACTTTTCTTTATCTTTATCTCTTATAATTGATTCAAACCTATATTCAATGAATCCCCTATTTTAATTAGTTATATTCGAATCATACTGAGTTCTTTTGCACCAAATTTTGCTGTGAAATTCACTTATTACTGGTATTATGAGAGACTTGTCTTCTTAAATTGCAGCAAAGCACAGACAGAATCTTACCATTTCTTGGTAAGTGGAAGGGTCATTCTATAACCAAACGCAGTGGTGTTTATGGAGCAACAATTGCAGAAGCTGAGACAGTTGTTTTACTTCATATGGATGACAGGGGTCAGCTAATCCAAGTATGCCTCCATCAAAATTACCTGCTTTTGTTGTTAATGAAATGGAATGTGACATGAATCACCTGTTTTCCTTTTTTTTCTTATCAACCAAACATTTTTCAGGATATTAGTTCTACATCTGCTGGAACTGATGTTACAACTCGTTTGCATTGGACCGGAACCATATCGGATAACTTGGTCACATTTGATGGAGGATATCAGATAACGATACTGCCTGGCGGAATGTACATGGGATGCCCTTGTGATATTGCGAAGAATGTAGCCGAATCAACATCGTTTCACCTCGAGTTCTGTTGGCTTGAGGGTCCTGGCAAGAGACAGAGACTGGTTAGAACTTATGATGTAGAAGGCTTGGCAGTATCCTCAACTCACTTCTTAGAAACTAAAGTCTGAGTTTACCAGCTACTGGGATCGAGATTGATTCCCTCTACTATTAAATTGCTCATATTCCTTCTTGTAACTTTCCAGTTACAAGCATGTATGTCCTTCCTCTACCAAGCATTCCTCTTCCAAGTGTTTACAGCTTTCAATTGGCTGACATTTTATATTATGGGTCAATTTTCATGCGTGGTGGGTATAAAAGGTTTGATAACGCCCTACTGTCAACACGTGTTTTCAATAGCAAAGTGGTATCAGAGCGTCCAGGTATGGGACTGGGCTGCCTCCACGTCGCAGGTTCGAATCCTAGGGAGTGGATTCGACCAGTGTGAATCTCCCTTGCACTCAGAAATGACGCCTGGGAGGCGCCGCTTCTAGCGGATGCGTGGTGGGTATAAAAGGTTTGATAACGCCCTACTGTCAACACGTGTTTTCAGTAGCAAAGTGGTATACCAAGGATACTAGACATTATTAAAATAATTAAAAGTCTGAATTAAGGCCATGTATGTAGAATTAGAATAGGACTTCCAATTGTTTATAAACTAAATTTATCAAGTAAGGGATAATTCTTTTAATTATGAGCCTAAAATTAAAAAAAGAGAGTTTTAAAACTTGTTATGTTAAAGAAAATAACATATGTGACTTGTTAATCCTTCAACCATAATGTTAAATTTTATTTTTCATTTTTAGAGGTACTATGGTAATAAAAAATAAATTTGTGCGTATAAAACAAAATAATGCCAAGCAATCGAATTTCTTGAACAATATTTCCACCTTATTTTTCAATTTTCATAATTCGCAAAACAGCCAATGTAACAGCTAAATGTTGAAAAAGGAATATTAGAGAACAATAAACAAATAAAATAGCAAAAATATCTTGATTTGATTTTTTTGGGAAAATAAATAGCTATTAAAAATTGAGCTAATGAGAAAGAAATTCAAATTTTATTTTTATTGTCTTGGGTTGCCTCCCAAGTAGTGCCTTTAGTTTATGTCATTGGCTCGACATCCTCTTTCACTGTCAAGGTTCCTTAAGCAAAATTTCTTCAAACATCATTTCCTTTAGCATGGTCATAATACAACTTCAAAGTAAAAGAATTGTTAGTTATGCTTCAAAAACAAATAAATAAACTAGACAAATAAAACTTTCCCCAACAATAGTGCCAAATTTGGGTACATGTCATTAGGCATATAAAAATTAAATCCTTATTTTATTTTCAAAATTTTTAAATAATTTAGTATATAGCAAATAAGAGTCGATCCCATTAAGAAAGTTAATTTACTAATTTAGTTTATTAATTATAATACTTTTACAATAAACAATTTCATACAAATAACTTCACTCCTACGAAAGGAATTCATTAACAAAATATAAATATCATCAATGCTTTAATACATTATGTCTTTTCTAACCTCATTAGTAAGATAAAACACCAAAACTTAAGAAAATAAACTTATAACACATTGTTATAACCAAACAATCAATATTTAAAAACTAATGAATCATTCAAAGAAAAATTCTAAATTTGTTATAATACATATTAATCAACATATTCATAAGAAATATCTAACACATTGCATAATTCTTTTGTACACAATACAATAAGCTATGTTATTTTTCATATTAATAAGAGATTAAACATACATAATGAAGCACATATAAAGGAAAATAAAAATTTGGATGAAATCTCTAGCGAAGCACAAAATTAGAAAAAATCCTAAACCAAAACAATTCAAAACAATGAAAACTTTAAATTTAGCTAAACTAATATGTATATAAAAAGAAGGGGTGTTTGATATTTAAAACAAATCAAATTAAATCTAGGAATTAAAGAAATAAAACCTAAATCTAACCTGATCTCTATAAATAAGCAATAAAGTGTTAAATTCTTTTTTATTCATGCAATTTGATATAGTTAAATCATCTAAGTTATTTAATAGGTTAAGTGTAGAAACCAACCAGCTAGCTCCTACTTGTCTCCCTTCAATTTCTAGAATCGAGCCAACTCAGTCTCAACTCAAAACGCATTACGAACTAAGAGATATACTCAACCACTAATAATTTATTTGAAGAAAAAAAATTCCAACTCGTACAACATATTATAAATTATTGTTTTAAGCATCACACTCACATAATCACGGACGTCTCTAATCATATAAAGAACATAAATCAGAAATCAAAGAATTCGTACATTGTATAAGTATTAAATAAACTTGGAAATAAGCCAATTAATTCATAAATTAATAATCTAAGTATTCAAAGTGTATCTCTAAACTAAAATTAAAAATTAAAATCAAATAAGCATAGGAAATCATAAATAAGTGAAATTAGGTTCGAAAAACTCAATATCGTGCTCCAATTTCAGACCGCAGACCAGCCCTTCTAAGGTATGAAAAATCCTCTCCTAACCTTGAACCAGCTCAAAATACGTGGAAATTGGTTCCCTTTCAACCTAGATGCTCCTTAATACAACTCCTAACTTTAATTGCCTTGGATGGATGACAGAGCCTCCTAAGAACTCTCACCCTTGCGTGGACTACTTGCTTGTCTTCTTCTCCCCTATTCTGTCATGATTATAGCCTCTAAAATACACCCTAGCTGCCATACGTTGCTAGATTTTCTTATAGTTTCCTCCTACTTTAGAGATTTCTATAGCACCCTAATCTCATAATGCAAATCTTCGAACTTACTGATGGTATTCGAGAACATACTCCACACGAGGATGGCATGCTAGAACAGTCGATCAATTGAACTCACTAATTTTTTAAAATAATGCACGCATATGTGGAAAATCAATAATCAATCTCGACCCTTTTTATTCATAAACATTTTCAATCACAGGAGTTATAATCATTACACAAATCATCAGAATTTCACTAGTCACTTGGGCCCATTACAGATACAAAACATTTTAGTCAAAATGTCATTACATTACAAAATCATTCATATACACATTATACAGTATTTCTGAATACATACTTTGATACAAAGTAAATAAATACAAATGCAGATGCGAACTGAACCCGACCTCTATCTCTTACTTGAATGCAATGGCTTGACTCCAATTTGTCTAACTGGAGATCTTCTCTAAGCCTGAAAAATATTGCAAATTTTGCGTTGAGTTTTGCGAACTCAGTGAGTGGACCATCCTCGATAGCTTACTCTGTAACATCCTACCCTCGACGGGAAGGGTAGAATAGTAATTTAGAAAAGGGTGAGAGTGATTGGGACTGATTAGAAATCTTCATGCATATTGTTATTTGGAAACAGTGAAATTTTTGCACATGAAAAATAACTGTCCATGCATTCATGACATTTCCCGGTATTTAGGCCTAAACGAAATTTTGTTGTGGATAATGTGGTATTTGTGTTTGAAAAATTATTTGGAGTGGTTCCTTGTGTGTTTGACATTTTAAGGAAATTTTAGAAATTTTTCTGGAATTTTCTGGGAAAAATTTCCGAACCGAAAAAATCGCCAAGTGGCGAACCGGTTGGTTTTCAGTACTGAAAATTTCTGTTAAATGGTACTGGACTATTGGGTACATTATTTTGGAATTGTCATTGGGACCCTTGATAATGGATTAAAGATGTAAATTTTTATTAGGATTATTTTTCTCAAAGATTATTAATTAGTTTTGTCTTTTATCTCTTTAACATGGACAAGTGTCATAGTGACACATCTCAATTTCATTTAATGCTTGCTTGCTTTCTCGGTTGTTCCTAAATAAAAGAATGAAAAGATGAAATTTTCTTGCTTGTTTCCTTCTTCAACCGAAACCTTCATCTTCTTCTTTCTTAGTTTCTCCTTTGATTTTGGCTTAATTGTTGCTCTCTTTCTACCTTAAGTGTTTTCCTTGCATGCTTACACACTTAAACCTTCTACCTTCTTACCATGATGATAACCGTGCGTGGGGTTGAGAAGTGAGAAAGTAGAGTAGTTGGAAAATTTAAGAGTTGGAGTTGAAAGCTTTAATTAGGTAAGAATTTAATTATGCTCTTTAAATAGTAGTGGTTAGATGCATGAAGTGGAAGTTATTGTACATTAATTGTGATTGATGATGCATTAATTTCATGAAACCTATGGTTTGATTTGTTGGGTGTGAGTGTATGTTTGTGTGAGGATATGTGTTGTATGAAACTTAGAATAGTTTGAAGTGAATTTTATGACTAATGTTGAATGGAAATTAAAGGAATCAAGTTGAGTTAGGTGCTGCCAATTTGTGGCTGTTTGTCCAAGTGAAAGTATTGATG
>JANKOD010000001.1:23392809-23420750 GCA_026284645.1 Erythroxylum acuminatum | reverse complement strand
AACTTGACCTTCGTGTAGGTAATGGAGCAAGAGTTGCTGCATTAGCCGTAGACACTTATGTCTTGTTACTCCCCATTATTAATTAATAAAATTAACTGATTAATTCATAAATTAATTGATTTTTAGCAACAATAGTTATTAAATTAAAATGAACATGAAAGTTAAAAACTGAACAAAAAAGTTAGACAAATTAAAATTTTTACGGTTGAATCAATCGAACCGGTTGAACTTTTTAATTATTGAAAAATGTCATTAGGGTAGTAACAGCCTGAGATTCCTAAGGTATGATCTTAAATTTGAGTGTAAATTTGAAAACATTTAGGTTCGAGTTTGAGTAGGATTGACAAAAGTTTAAGTTCAATCCGATTCCATTCGATGTTTATGGGATATATTTGATCAATCGGCTCTAGGTTGGTTTCAAATTTAGGGGGTTGATTTATAGTGCAATTGTAAAACAACATAATTTTTTAAGTATGATTGAGTTTTGAGTCAAATTATTTGGTCTTTCTTCGCTGGTTTGTAGGCGTCTCACAGAGTGGAACAACTAATCTAAGAAATTAGGGTTCATACTTAAAGCCAATGATCGAACTCCTGACCTTTGGTCAAGGTTAAAATCTATGTTGTATTTTGTATTTTATTACAAAAGTTAAAGTTTAAAATACACTTCTACCTTAAATATAATCAAAACGATATCATTTAACTTTCGGGTCGGACCGGGCCTGCCAGCCCTAAAATTTTCTTCCAAGGGTGGATTGTTGCAGTTGATGGCAGTTGGCTGGCCCTGCAACCACCATATGGACAAAGACAAACTGTTTCTTTGTCTCATTTTCACTCAATCATAAGTTTTTCATAACCAGTGCAACCAACAGTTTAAGGAACCAACAGTTTAAGGAACAGAGACGACACAATCAAACATCATCAACCACTAACTTGTAGATTCCACCATCCCTTTTTCTTGCTTTTGTTCGTCTGCTTTTTGTAGAAAACAAGAAAAACCCACAAAAAGCCATAGACAGGAACTCCATAGCCACACAGAAAAAGGAACACAACTTCTGCTTCCTTTCTTCACTTTCGCTTCGGCCTCGTCTCTTAAAGAAAACATGAACCAAATCCTCGGACCCACGACCATGACCACCTTTCTTTCTTCTTACCCTTTAATGTCGGAACCCAAAATTTTCATTACACTGAACTTAGAAAACCATCCTCCGCTATTCTCGCACAACGGTATATCCACAAAAACCCACATACAAAAGCACCAAAAATACTCGTTTTTCGATTTTTTTGGTCTTTCCCCAAATCTTTTTTGCTGTTTTTGAAGTGACCCACTATGAGAAAACCCAAATTTGAGGAAACAGAGTAATCCAATCGAAGCAAAACCCATTTTCCCTATCTGGGTTGGTTCCTAGATTCGGGTTTATGGGTTGCGCCAACTCCAAGCAGGCGGTATCGGTGGCCGCCGCCTCCCCTGTTTCGGAGGAGATACATGGACCATTGCCACCACCATCACCACCAGCATTGACCATGATTGATCGTCAGTTCTCGGCTTTTTCGTTGAAAAATCCACATGGGTCTGTAGGTATTGAGCGCAAGCACAGGAAAGATGGAAGAGATTGGTGTAAGCACGATAAAGGAGATGGTTACAGTAATGATCATAACAATGGTGGAGAGAAAAACAACGATCTTGAGAATGGAAAGTCTCAGAATTGTAGAAGGTCGAGGAGAGGGAGTTTTGGCAGAAGGAGTGGGTCTCTTAGCTTCAAATTAGGGATTTCGAGGAGGAATGTTGAGGCTGAACATGTTAATGCAGGGTGGCCTTCTTGGCTCACTGCCGTCGCCGGTGAAGCCATTCAAGGTTGGGTGCCTCTCCATGCCGATGCTTATGAGAAATTAGAGAAGGTGATAAGCATTCATTGTTATTTTGTTCGCTTTCATTCATTGTATCTGTTAGTTTTAGTAAACATAACAAAGAAGATATACCCTTTCACCTTATCTGAGCACCATTGTTATGAGAAATAAAGAACTCCATTGTTATTGTTTATAATATTATTTGTTGATTTCCTTCTTTTGTTCATGAGATGCTATTCCGTTTGAATCTTGCATCTCTTAGTGGTGGTGGATATTGTGGTAACTACATGCAGAGTTTAAATCTTCAAATTGTCATCTTTTGGATATAAAAGGAGGGTTTAGAGGAGAAGATGCATGTCCCTGCAGATTAGTTCAAGGTTCATATATATGTTTGTAGTTCATAGATGTTCTGGTTACTCATTATTAATTGCTTAAATTCAAGATTTAGTTTGCAGCTAATTTTTGGCATAGTTGTTTCTTGAGTGGTTACATTCCTTTCCAATAAAGGGTGCAATGATGCGTGGTCCTACTAGATAAAGCTTGGGATGGTGAATTGATTCAGGTGTACTTAGATGCTTTTATGAATTGATTTGCTATGTCCTTGTTGAAATTATATCATGTCATGGTCGTTGATCTTTGTTGAGAATCACAAAGACACGAATCTCAGGTTTCATCCTTTATGTGACACTTAGCTACAAGTGAGCCTGAAAGCTTGAGCTTGAGCCTTATATGCATATAGGAAATGTTGGCGACAGGAGTCGGATAGCAGCTTCTAATAAGCACGTTCTTATGAGAAGCCTCTGTTTTCATCCTCCTTAAGAGTTCGGCCATGATAAATCAAAATTTAAAACCTTTTAAAAAGTATTAATGGCACCTCTGTTTTGGGTTCTGCCCATGTTCTTTTAACGCTTCCTTTTAAAATATTCTTCTCTTTAACTTCTTCTCCTTCATTGTGTGGTCGAGTATGCATACCTTGGTTAGTTTGTTTCTCACAGCTTCTCACAAGATCTGTATTAATATTCTCCTCTCATTTAGATTGGACAAGGTACATACAGCAGCGTCTTCCGAGCACGAGAAGTAGAAACTGGGAAGATGTTTGCATTGAAGAAGGTCCGGTTTGATAATCTTCAAGCAGAGAGCATTAGATTCATGGCCCGAGAGATAATGATTCTTCGCAGGCTTGACCATCCAAACATAATGAGTTTGGAGGGAATAATCACTTCTCGAATGTCAAGTTCTATATACCTTGTATTTGAATACATGGAGCATGATCTTGCTGGGTTATCTTCTTCTCCAGAAATCAAATTTAACGAGTCACAGGTTGGTTAGTAATTCAATGAATCTAGCTTGTTGTTATGTTTCTTTGTCTCCCCTTTTCCTATCACATCATAAGAAGTTCAAACTTCTTGTTACTTTATATGCAGGTCAAGTGTTACATGAAGCAGTTATTATGTGGAATTGAGCATTGCCACTTACGAGGTGTTATACATCGGGATATAAAAGCTGCGAACATTTTAGTAAACAATAAAGGAATTCTGAAAATAGGAGATTTTGGATTGGCAAATGTGCTTAACTCAAGGAATAGGCAACAATTAACCAGTCGTGTGGTGACATTGTGGTATCGACCTCCTGAACTCTTGATGGGCTCTACAAGTTATGGAGTAGCAGTGGACCTGTGGAGTATAGGTTGTGTACTTGCAGAGATTTACCTGGGAAAGCCTCTTCTCAAGGGGAGAACTGAGGTAATTGTACAACCATAGAGATACTTCAGTCCCTTCAGCTTAGAACGTATGTGTATTATCTATTCACGTCTTAGATATTTCATAAAAAGAGACAGTAGGGTAAGGCCTTTAGTTATTGCAATGGACAAGATAGGTACACACAAGTAGCAGGAGAATAATTGTACCTCTCCTATAATTACCTTGGATCACAGGTTTAGGACATTCCACTTATTGTTTCTTCATGACCATTGTAATATCATTGATGCATATTTTTATAGAAAAATGAACATTGGATCCAAAATTTAAATGAAACATTAGATCCAAAGCTTACAGACAATTCAGTAGATGCAATATGAAGAAGGGTGATAATTCAATAGCGGCACATGCATATGTCTTGAGTTATGATGGAATATTTCCAGTCCTTCATATCCACTGCATGGTTTCTCCATTTCTGGCTTCGTGTTTCTAATTTCTATGGTAGGCTAAGTTTTCTGCTCAATTATTAGGTTGAGCAATTGCACAAGATCTTCAAGCTTTGTGGTTCTCCTCCTGATGAGTACTGGAAGCAGTCTGAGCTTCCAAATGCAACCATGTTTAGGCCCCAACAATGTTATGAGACATCTCTTCAAGAGCGATGCAAAGATTTACCAAAAACTGCTGTAGATTTGATAGAAACTTTGCTTTCCATACAGCCGGAAAAGCGTGGGACTGCATCCTCCGCCCTTATGTCTCAGGTTAGACAACCTTAACATTTGATCTACTAATATTTTCCCTCAAGTTAACCAACTTGAACTTTAAAGATCTCCAGTTCATCGGGGTCACCTCCCTTTACTGCTTGGTTTTCAATGATGAACTTCACCGCTCTATTTCTCAGATCGTTAAGTGAACATAAAAATTGGATTCATTTTGTAAACTTTTGTTCACTTCGTACTTCTTAGTAAATAATTCAATTTTCTTTACCTTTTTCATCTTCACTTAGTCTGTTTTTTCTCTGCTTTCATCTTCAGTACTTCAGCACCACACCATATGCCTGTGATCCATCTACGTTGCCACTGTATCCCCCAAACAAGGAAATGGATGCTAAATATCGAGAAGCACGGAGGTAAAATTTTCCTTTCTATAGGTTTCAAAATTGCGTTAACAGTGATAATAATAGAAAATGAGTTGCAGCCAGATCGATGTTATACTTTTCCTTTAATATACTCAAGGAACTGATTATATCTTCTGAGCATGGACTTGTACTATGATCTCATTCCACTTCAAGCAAACACATCATTGGTTGTGAAGCTTTGCTATTAGTTAGTGTTGTCCAAATTATACATGCGTGACATTCTCTTAACACCTGTGACAGGTCAAGGACTAGTTGTAGATTGCGGGAATCAGGTGCATCAAGAAAACCCAAAAGGGTACTTAGATCTCTGCAACAGCAAAACAATTTCAATAGATTCACATTGAAGGTCCCCCTCTCCCACTTCTTGCACGCTTTCTCCCTCTCATTTCTCATGTGTAGAAACAAAGTGCAGTGATAGTTTCCGATAGATTGATCTTGTTTGTGCAGGAAACGAAAGACAATCAACACATTCATAAGAATACTAATGCACAGGTTAACGGTGCAAAAAGTGTCCATAGGGAACCAAGTTCCTCACTTGACAAAATTGACGAGACTTTCCAGGTTAAAGAAAGTGATCATATTTTCATTGGCCCAGAACTCACAACATCAAGTGGCTTTGCATGGGCGAAAAGGAGATCAGATGATGCAACATCAGCGTTATCTTACACTCAATCAATCTCAGAAAGCCAACTTAGCGAGCTAGATTCTTCCAGATTTAATTTTGCAAATAACAATTCCTTTAGCCTGCAGAAAGAAGCATCAACCGACTCCGATGCGACTACTGAGCAGATAAAACAGCACAATCTATCAGATCCATCCAATGCGCCTATTTTGTGTCACCCTTTTGTTCCAACAACTGGTTTTCCGACCCATCTAAGAAGTGGTCTCACTAGGGTATGCCATAGCTCAACTCTTTATTAGATAAGCAGAGATTATGCCGTTCCATCTATACTTTGGCGTCCCTTCTTCATTTTTGTATATGGGACTTACTTTATCCTAAAATTCCAGGGGCATTCCAATCAAAGAGAGAAAATTGAATTTTCAGGACCTCTATCGTTGCAGTCGAGCAAAATTGATCAATTAAACACAATTGACGCGTTCTTGCAAAGGAACGAGGACAAGATTCGTCATGCAGCCCGCAGGTCAAGGGTGGATATAGGTACTTACGAAACTGATTATCAACCTTGCAAATCATACTGCAAGATTTCATTTTCTTCCTGATTTCTCATACCTGATTCAACTTTGAACAATTTCAAGTCTAAAGATTCAAATCATGGACATTCACTTGTGGGGCATATTAAAAACATGCAAAAAAAGAACCTTCCAAAAGTTGGTTCATTCAACTAACTGCTATCTTGTTTTTGCAGATACCTAATGCAAATTGTGTAAAATCCATTTGACCCTTAACAAGGTAGGCATTGCTTGGTTGCTGGAGTGCCAAATGTGCCTGTGGAGACCCTTCCAAATTGACGGCTCAAATCACAACTTGTAGAAGACATGTAGGTGCTACAATCCTTGGCTTAAGATGTATTCCAGAGTGTGAATCAACAGATCACATAGGAATTGGAGATTTAGATATAGGAGAGCGATTGTACCTACTGGTTCATTCACAAAGTGGAATACAAATGTTGTTCTTGTTCATATACAATACAGAACAAATGAAACAAAATCTTGGCTATACTTTTGATCATTCAGCATCAATTTTGATAAATGTTGGCACTCTTTTTCTTGTCCAAATGCAGTTAATCCAAAGCCAGTCTTGTTCTTCTCTTCCACATATCATTCTACAAGATCAGCCACAAATCCCCCATTCATGGAGAGCCTGATCAGACTTTCACATATATCATCAGATAACTTCAGCAACACAATCACAATGCAATGATAATAACGAGAATAGTTTACAGTTTAATAAAAAAGAAAGCAGATCCTGATCTAAACCCTAAAATTTCCTATTTGAAGGTGGATTGAAATGGATTTGACCATCCCTTAACTAAAAATTTGACAATCGATAAATACAAACCATATTTGAAATAAAAGCTATGAAAAGGGGCACCCTAAAATATGGATTTTGAGTTCAATGAATCGATCCAATCGGAACCAATAGTCAAAGAAAATTTAAAAGCAGACAGAAAAGCAAAATGGGAATGCAAAGTAAGTTCTTTTGGAAAAAGATTTAAATTTTTAGGGAAAAGAAGAGAAAAAGAAGCAGAAGAATTGTAGGGCAAAATCACATCGCTCAAGCTGCCAAGACTAGGAGCAGCAAAGCGGCCGTGGAGTCCCTTTTTTCCTTATTGTGCGCCCATCGCACTTACGTGCGCCACAATTAGATACCCTCTCTCCGTGGAATACCACGCCGCCTCTGACTCAAGAGGTAAGCGCTCGGCCTTGGGCGCCATTTTCATTTCCTTCCTCTTCCTTGTACGTTTATAGCCCTAACCTTGGAAAGTCTTTTTCTTTTGTTTCCCATCCTATCCTTCCCTCATTCTCTTATTTACAACCCTCCTATAAATCCTGCCACTTTTATTTTCTATTTTTCATTTATTTACTAAAATTGATTTATGTTTCTTTTTTTTTTCCATTGAGTTAAAGCGTTAAATTTTTTATTTTCATCAATTAAAAAAATAATTTTGTTTATAATTATTATGAATAATTAAAATTCTTATTACTTATATTGTAATTTTTTAAAGATTAATAGAAATTATTGAACTATTCGATTAATTAATATGAATTATCAATATTCATAAAATAATTTTTATTTTTACTGTTTTAAATTAAAGAAGTCTTAATTCAAAATTTATTAAAGAACTGTTTTATTTATAGGTTGTTATTTTTTTGAGTAAGAATTGAAAAAAATGAATTATAATAATATTGTTTGGAAACAGTCTCTCTATTAGTTAGGGATAAGGCTGCAAACTATTAGACCTCTCCAGACTTCGCGCTTCAGCGAGATTTCTACTAGATGTTACTGTTATTGTTAAATCATAATAATATTGAATTATGAACAAGATAAAATAAGTGACTTAAATTTATTTATTTATTATTACTATTATTGGGCCTCTTTTTTTTCTCTCTCTTATAAGTTATAACAATAACAAGATATTACCATTTAATTCACATTAAATAAACTCTGGAGTGTATATAATAAATCACAACTAAATTAAACAAGACATCACAAGAAGCTTGTATATTATGAGTTCCACTCAAGAACTGGTACAATTCTATTCATAGGAACTCTTTTGAACATGTTTCCTCGTCCAATTCAGTTGTGCAGTCCTACATTCTGCAGGTCATCATCATCCTATACATCTAGCATCTTTTCTGATGCAGATTTAAGCCATGGAAGACTGTCTGAAACAGATCACAGTACACGTGTATATGTATATGGTAGAATTCAAGAATTCTGCTATAAAAATCTTTGTTTAAACAGATTGGAAATTTGCAATTTACTAGCTGAAATTTGAGATTTTTAAGAGCTTCTTTCCCTTCTTGGTATGCCGGAAACTCGATGAATACAGAATAAACATCTTTTTTTTTCCACCAGTAAACGATTTGCTGTCCTATGATTTGTCATATCCTGCATGTCAATGAGTATTAGTGGTCGTCCGGGATCATAATCGTAGGTATCTGCCCGTTATCGACAAAATCGATCTTGTTTAATCTCAGACAGCATAGCACTTGCTCTGGAAGCTCTTCTTGTTTTTGGGCCTATCAATTAGATACAGAACATTAACAGTTAAAAATGCTAGTTTACTTTGTTGCTTATTTATATGCATAGCAAGTACTCCAGTGAATAATATCTTATGATTCAAACTCAAAACAACAAAGAGGTTTAGACTAAAGTTTGCTTATGTCGAGTAGAAAAGCTCAAAGACGGTCCTGAAAACCGAAGGATAATTGAACATTATATCAACTCATTGCAGTTCTTTCCTCCAATGCAACCAAATAAAAAGTTCAGGATTTCAACACTAGTTACAGACTGGCTTGTTACCTGGATGGTTAAACCCAGATCAAGTATGCCATTCTTCAACCGATCTCTAAACGAATCAAGTCCCTTCCTGGCTATGTAGCTGAACCGATGAATATCTAGATCAATCTCAAAGTAGTTAGGACCCTGCAAGAGAAAAGGTGCAAGTCAACAAACAATCACCCTATGCAAGCCAACAAACAATCACCCAATCTCATATATTCAAAATAGATCATCAATGGTGATGGGTGGGGAAGGTAAAGGCATATATATAGAAACATTAGGTCAGCATCCCAAATTGTAATCCAGATTCAACATCGACACAGAGCTTACATATCTACACCGTGTGATTTAACATTACACCACAAAGAATATGTCGCCAAATAGTGATGACAAGAAAGGAGAAACTAACAGAGTGACAGAAAATGAGGGGTGAACTAAAGCAACAAAGATGCAAGTATTATTATTTCCATAAACGAGACAATTAGTGAAGCAACAGTGATTAGGGTAAGCTTAGATAAGAAGTTGCATATCCAAAGTAAGAGGGTTACCTGGAAAAACTCGTGTTGTGGACGGGAAAGGACTGGCTTTTCGTTATAAGCATTTACAAGCTTCCTCTGAGCAGAACTCAAATTGAGATCCTCAGGATTAACCAACCCAGTCATGATCTTAAGCCTCTCTCGAAATGGAACAATGGACTCTTTTGCAAATCCTCTAACCTTTTCCATCTCATCCTCTATCAGTTTCTGTTGCAGTAAAAGAACTCAACAAACTAGTATTTGGTATCAAACAAAATATGGTAAACAAAAACTAACAGCAATTAAACATGTTCTTCAACTAAAATCCTGGGAAATGATGGCCGAATTTCCCCTATCAAGATAAAGGATTGCTCAATGTGTTCTATTATAGCAAAGATTTGCATGTTCTGAGGGATTAATTGATCCAAGCTTCATATATCCTAATGAGCTGTATACGTACAAAGATATCGAACTGCGTAGTTATGACTGTAAGAGAAAGATACTCTCAACTACAAGGCCTGATGGAACTACCTAGTGAATCAACAGCACATTCAAGAGGAAACTTGAAACTTATAACCATTGCACCAAAACCATATAAAGAACTAAAAAAGTGATATCTGCTCTGCTGCTGAAGTAGAAATACATTAAACCTATGTTGGAAATGGGAAGTGCATTACCTGAATACTCTCCCGAAAATGAGGAGAAATGTCATTTTGATAATTTTCAGCAATCTTGAAATAGAGAACTAGACTTAGCCCTTCCCCGTCACTATCACCAAGAAACACTGCAGCAGGATAGGTAGGCAACTGCCAAGTTGACGATATTTCATTAGCAATAAACTTAACTGTCTGCACCAAAATCATTTATCAGAAGTATAAGACTTACTCAACACACACACCTGAATATTGACAATTAAAAGAGGAGGCAATTTCCCATCTGCTTTTACATTTGGAAGTTCAAGGTGTTGTGCAATGTGATTTATCTTCCGTGGACAGAGAAATAAATCAACACCAATAGGAGTGTAAGGACTGTAACTCGAAGCAGGGCACTTCCTCTTATCTCTGCATTTAAGATCATTAGACAATTACATCTCTACCTAATAGTGGAAACACCATAAAAACTGCTTATTGCAGCTTTTCAGGAATCCTGTCAACAATTATCAGAAGAATTCAACAACGTACCTGAAAAATGATTCACTACGAAGTTTGAAATTTGAGGGTGGGATCTCAGACCAACACCCAGCAGCTGGATTCTCTCCCGTGCTACGTGGAATTACAGATCCTGCTTTTGGATGATATAGACATCTTTTTGCTGCACCTGGTCATGTTATCATGGTTGATTTGCTATGTTAAAATAACCTTATGTCATCATAAGAAAACTTTTCATATATTTGGAAGAAATGTTCAATTCATAATTCGAGGTTCAAATGCTAAGATCCAGGAACATAATGAACAAGAAAACATTTTCCACTTGAAAGATTTGAAAAGCAGTGACAGTATGTTTGATATTTCACTGATAAACAATTTTAAGCTACACATTCTTTGAAATAATTGATTATCTATGACCTGAATACTTACATTGATCACTGATTTCTTCGCCTTCACATGACTTTCTCTTAAACGAAAGCCGGAAAACAGCTAATTTCTTGGTTGCATTTGCTGCATTCAGAATCTTATCATTGAAGCTTACAGAAGGAACCAACCGACTTAAGCCAGATTTTAGTGGATTGTCAAGAGAGTGACGCCTATCATCCGTTAGAATTTTGAAATTATCACAAGAATTTTCCAACAATTGGCAGCTTGTAAGTGTAAATCCTTTTGATTCCTTATTTTCATGTTTGCTTGGTCTATGTCCATCAATTTTCACATAACTTCCATGATATTCTTCATATTTACACCTGCCATCACTAAACAGTGAAGAACTTTCATATTGAAGAACTTGTCCACTCGAGATGTTCCCAACAGCAGTACTCACTGATGAAAATCGATCTGCGAATAAATTGAAGTAACAACACAACAATGAAAAAACACTTCGATAATAAGTTGTTTGAAGTTAACAACTTCATACTTGATTCATCAATCTATAATGGGTCAATGCAGAATGAAGTTTGTATAGCTGTCACTGTAAAATAGTCACCAAAAAGACTTACCGAGATGAACTGATTATCCCCAATATCATAATTTAATTGATCAAAAAACAAGAAAGAAAAAACACAGAGGTGATCCACAGTAGTGACAAATGACTCCAAATTATGTGATTTGCATTCCGAATCATGCAACTTTTATGTTTGCCAAGTAAACAATTTGTATACATGCATTTGAGGAGAAAGCTGATCAAGGAGGAAGTAGAAGTCCCCTACCTCCAACCACACTACTGAATTCATCATCAGAATCAGATTCCAAAATACTAACTGAATCAAACCAAGCTTCCTCTTGGCAAATAACTGCAAACAAAATGTTCTAAAGTAAGTCCCACAGCTATAGAATTGAAAAAGTGTCTCCAATGGTGCTTGCAGGAATGCACTCAAAATTTGCAGCAACTTTCGTCCTGATTGAAGGATACTAGGTCAGAGAGGAAAATATTTCTCTCATTGGATAAGGAATCAAGAAAGAACGAGAGGATTCGTATCTGCCAAACTAGAACATAGAAATAGTAGCATCTAGCATTTCCATATATCACATTGTCTAATGAAGGATCGTGAAAAATAAGTACCAATTAGAAGAACAAGTACCATGTGACATCAAAAGGAAAAAAAAAAGTAGTTAATTTGAAGTGATCCCATTTCCTGTCTTACTCCAGCAGGCAACTAGCGCTAAGTCAAACAATACTGATATAGAATATAAAGGACTCGTTGTTGGGAATAATCCTTTAGTACATGGACCAAATTCTATCAATAAACTTACAAATGCTTCAAGAAGGAAAAGTTAACCAATACATAACCCTTTGCAATGAACTTGATAAATGTTAAAGTTCAGGACAAATATTTTTATAAATGAAAATAAATGTTAAATTTCAGGATAAATATTTTGTTAAACGAGAATTTTTAACCAAAATGGCTATGGGGTATGACAAAGATGTGTGACATTCAATATTTCACTTACTTCCATCTATTCAGAATTGCATGAGGTAACTATAGAGCCACAACTACTTTCAAATGCACAACCATTTCTCTATAAGAATTTTTCTAATATTAAAACATTCAGCAGATTTTGTTAAAGTAGCAAGGTATCATAATGCATTTAAAGCAAACGGAAAACATAAGCACAGAGTGTGCCACTATTTCCATGAGTAAACGAATGCTGTTAATAGAAACTAATTCTTCTGACAGAAGTCAAACTAACTTGATGAAACTACAGAGAATTCTTACACAATCAGCCATGTCTAAACCAGGACTCAACTCAAGGCATGCACTATATCAATATATTTGCAAAGAGCAACTTTCAGTACTGAGGAAAAGAACATACATACCATCAGAGTTTCCTTGACTGACATGCCATTGCAGCTGAGTAAGAAGGAAAGAGGAATTGGAGACCTCAGATTTTCTGCAGGTAGCACTTGCACCATTTTCAAAATCCATTTGGACAAATTCACTCAGAGCGATATCCGTCACACATCCTGCATCACTGTTGCTTTTCTTATTTCGCTTGAATGTAGAATTGGTTATCTTCACAAGACGCTTTGCTGTTAGTCGATGTATAGGGTATACTCTAACTTTTCTTGGTGGTGTTGATACACAACCGCCCATTATACCAATTTAATCACACAATATCAGTTTGATCATACAATCATGTCGACAACAAACGCTGCTGTCAGAAGAATCAGGATTAGTAAGTTGAGAAAGAACTAACTTCATACGTTGAAACATATGGGCCAGTTGATGCAGAAAAGCATTGAAACCAAAATCCAAGGGAGAAGTATGATATTAATCATTCATCTTTCTTGAACTAGTCTTGGGAATTGTAGTGCTGAAATAAATACACACTCATTGCCACAACGATAGTACGTTACAATGTTTCTTATCAGCAGCAACAATATGTAAACTTAATGACCTTTATGTCAATATTGAGAAATGAGACTATGGGACATCTATCAACTAAACAGAGATTATTCCTTCAAGTAGATGAGTTCGGAAGAATGATAATCTTTACAGAATGAATATACATCCATTCCTCTATTATCATAAATTCATCGTTAGTTTGCACCAGTAAACTTCTGAAAGCAAGAACCAGTTTCACTCACTAATGGAGGAACACTTACCTGTAAAGTGGTAAAAAACCAAAGATCAAGATGAAATGATAAATTTAAAAACTATCAAAAGGTCCATATTCGCAGGAAAGAGTCAAAAGTATCCTACACAGATTTTTCTCTTTCAACTTCTATTTTTCTTGTTGACACTAAACAACCCCGCCTCCACTAGCAATATCAAATCCTCCATTAACAACATAATGCTGAGCAGAGGAGGCTTATGGTGATCTATGAATTCTGAAAACAGAAAAAAAAAAAGAAAAAGAAAGCCAGCCAAAGCTGGAGTAAAGTACCTCCTTTTTTTCTGATCCAAATTGTTTTGAGGAAGAGAGAGAGAGAGAGAGATCCTCTGTTCAGTCCTTAAACTGTATCTGTTTTCTGATTTAAATAAGAAACTTGATGTTAGCAATCTGAACAAAAACAAGAGCTGAAATGTGGCCAAGGGTCCACATCCAACGAGGTAGGCGAAAAGACAAAAACAAGCAGAGTGGAGGATCAAATGAGCCCTTGTCCACATCAAAATATAATGTGGACATACTATGCAATATGAAAAGGAATCCATAAAAGTCGAAATCCTTGAAACAGACCAAACAATCAGAATTCATTAAAGATTCAACTAAGAAGCCCAAAACTTAAAATGAAAAAAAAAGGAAAATGTAAAGTATTGTAAGCTTCATTAAAACATGAAATACACTGAAAACAATGGAGATGTTGAAAGAACATTCATCCATTCTCACGAAGCACAGAGACTTAGACATAATGGGAACTACAACCAAAAACCAAAAACCAAAAAATGATATACTTGAACATATACAGAAAATTGATTTATTTTTTTGTTAAGCTTGCAAAGTTGAAAACTTTAAACAAAACCCATATCACAAAATCAGAAAGACGTAAGGATAACCAGAAGAAGGAAAAAGGAAAACAGGGTCACGGACAGCATCAAGAAAGATCAAGATCATGCCTGAACTTGGAAAATCTCCCTCTCTCTGCAAGAAAATCACCTAAATGAAGACAGACTCAGAGGAAACGAATGAGTCGATGGAAATGGCGCTTAGATGATAGAACAGACGGGCGGATCCGACAATGTCGGATCCGGGAATAATGACAAGCAGAAGTCTTGAAATTTTCTCCTCTTCCTCATACAAAAAGAATAAACAGATGACAGGTATTTAAACATTTTCAAGCTTCTATTTATAGGTTTATTGCACACGCAAATCTTCCCTTTCCCAGTTTTCTCCTTCTCTTACTATTTTTCACAAAATTCATAACATACACAATAGAAAATTTAAACTTTTTTAAAAATATTTTGTGTTGCATTGTTAAAATTTTCCTAAAATTTAGGTTCTGTGAGTATTTTTGTCATACATTTCGGTTACCTCGTTGGCCTTGTCTGTTGTAATGTTCCCCAAATCATCATGATCACCTTTTGTCTATCTTTTTATCTCCATTTTTGCACAATGAAGAATTCAAACGAGGGCCATGAATTCATTTCTTACCATCACTAGATCTTCGTTAATTCCTAAAAAATTTGAAGAACTCAAACCAAGAATTCGAACCCAAAACGTCTAACACTAGAAAGATCCAAGCGTTCAGGGCTAGCTCAGACAGTAGACAGGAATAGTATTATAAAATCATCATCAACCTCAATCCACTTTTTCATTCCCGCTCTCTGTCTCTAAATTTTCTCAGCATAACCGCAGTTAATCATCCCTTCTTCTTCTTTAAGTATAAAAAGTTGAGTACTTCCATCAAAAGGGAGTCCGGAAATTTCAGTTCTTGAGAGGAAACTGGACCGCTCTTTCCTTTTTGTTGCGATTTCTCACTCTTCCCCATTTTTATACCTGCAAATCGCAGGAAAATTGTTTCTGAAATTTGCACATCACAATCATTTGACGAATCAGCTATTCAAAACAGATATAATCACATTGGCTATAAAATATAAATATATGCATATGAACACAACAAACATATCACATGGGAGGACATTTTTTAGATTTTGTAGGATTGAGTGGATAATCATGCAACCCGTCCAACCTGGTGTTGCTTGGAGTGGATAATCATACAACCCGTCCAACCTGGTGTTGCGTGTTACCAGAAAGCTTCTTCTCTGTTACTGGAAATGCAGCGGAGACTATTCTTTTGTGCTTCCAAAATACTCTATAGTATCTGTCTCTTTCGGTAGATACTTTGGCCATAAGACAGAAAACCACTGTTGCTTGATTTGCACTTCAAACACTTTGATTAAAGTAAAGAATGTTACATCATCCTATCAGCCGCATGAACATGAAGACGTACCTTTGTATCAAACCCCAAAAGATGGTATTATATACTCCAATTTGTTGAAATATGCACTTGAAGTAGTACTTGTGTGTTGTTCCCTTGATCAAACATGATTCTATGAAGTTTTTAGACTTAGTTCATGATTCATGCACAAGATTATCAACAAATTTATAATTTATCGAATATAAAAATAATATTTTGATTTGAGTCAAATAATAAAAAAAGAATGATTTTCTTTTTAAAAATTAGTTTAAGTAAAAAAATTATTTATAAATTTTTAATTTAAAATTTCTTATTTTCAAACTTATATATAATTATTAATAATTATTAATAACTTAACATTATCTTATTTTCAAACTTATGAATTATACACTTATAAGTAAGTATAATAAAAAGATTTAATCTCAATTTAATATAATTAATAAATTTAATTTAATTCAAAGTTTGAATTTAAATATTATAATTAAATAAAATTTGAATTTAATAAATTTGAATAAAATTAAACAATTTCTAATAATTATAACATTAATTATAAAAAATTAAGTGATAAAATTTAAAATTAATATTTGATATTAAATATTCTAAAAATCGAATTATTTTTTAAATTAATGTATTAATTACGGATTATATTAAATAAAGAAAATTAAATTTTATGGTATTATTAACGTAAATATTAGATATTAACGTAAATATTGGATTTTATCTTCCCTTCCACGTTGATGGCTTGACTCATCCCAATTCTTTTCCTCTTTATGATCTTCTGATCTGCGAAACGAAAGCTCGGTTCCATCCTCCATCGTCTCGGTCGCTAGTGTGAGTCTTTTATCACTTTATCCTTTGCTTTTATTGCATAAAGATTCAATCTTTGTGAACCTAGACGTACAAGCTGAAGTCTTTAACTCGGTCTTTTGGGAACACGATTTAGATTTTTAGTAGTCGAAGAAATGTTGGGTTGTGGTTAATTTCTTCTGTAACGTTTAGTTTTCACCTATTAGGCGTGTTTTATTCTGCTTTTTTTTTCCCCTGATATGTTGGGTTCCACTTAATTAGGGCAAAAAGTTTATGCTTGGTTGGTTTATTTCCTCTTTCTGATTATGGGTTACCCAGTTTGGTAATTTAATTTTGTGATGGAGAGCTTTGTGGTTTGCTTCACAAACGTTAATCATACTGGAGTAAATTGGCAATTTCCATGGTTATACCTTCTAAAGAAGAGAGGCAAAAACGTGCCTTATCCAGTTTTTGTAAGCTTCCTTTTGGCATCTTGATTGTGTTTCCTTTCAGGTTGGGGTTTAGTGTTTGTAAAGTGTAATTGGATTTTGGATCTAGCTTGTTGCTACATATGGTTGCCTTACAACATTTGTGCTTCTAGTGATATATTTGCTTGTGTGGTGTGTTGTGATGAATTTCTGGCTTGATTTCAGTTAACTGGGTTTTCTTCTTACGTTATAGTGTTCTCTTCAGAGGCCGTTACTAAATATGACAACAAGACGCAGCTTTCGTTACAATCGCCTTCCTACGGATGAAGACGAATATGATGATGGTGTTAAACGCTTTGACCCTCGATTTGATTATGTTCCTGGATCGTATGATAAAATCCCATGGAAATCCATAGCCCTTGCACTATTCCTTCTGTTTCTTGGATTAGTACTTCTATTTCTTTCATATTTCATCTTCACTGGACACATGGGAGGAGAGAGGTCCCAAGCGTATGGTCTTCTTGCACTAGGAGTCCTTACCTTTCTGCCAGGTATGTTGAGCCATAATGGGTGATTATTCAACTAATAATTATGGACCACGACAAGAATTATGCATATTCATGCAAATCTTTAGCCAGGCATGTTTATGCTATGTTTAATGATTTTGTAGAATGAAGGTAGACAAGTTTAACAAATGGCTAATGATAGTTACGCTGTTGGACATTATGTGTTGGCATCAAGGGCAACTTTTCTAAAGAAACTTAGTGATATTGCAGAAACTTAAGTAAGAAAGGTGAAACGTAGATATCTGTTCCCCATGAACGAGCATGCTGCTTGTGACACTAACAATTGGGTATTGGATTAAATGGTAGAAGGAATTCACATAACGCTGAGACTTTTGCTCTCACAGCAATCACTGTGAAGTTAGCCATAAAGAAGGACTAGCCATCTAAGTACTGGATAAGTAAATAGAACGGAAAAAGGGACACAGGGCAATCCATGAAGTAGGGCCCTACGAAAGATGAAGTTGAGTTTATAAAGTGGTTTGATCAACTTGAATTTTTCTTTTCTTTGCTTTTGAAGGATGGACTTTTGCACATGCATGTGTTGCTTGTGTCTATTTTTTGATTTACAGTTGTAATAAAATATCTTTGTGCAAGTTTTTTATACTGTTCATGTAGTCTACAATTTCAAATTGTGTGATGAACCCAAACTTTTCTTTTCTTTGGCAGGATTTTACGAAACTCGGATAGCATACTATTCATGGAGAGGTGCTAAGGGATATCGCTTTTCCTCTATTCCTGATTATTAGAATCTGCCACCCAAATCCTATCCTATATCCTGTAACTGCTACTTCGGGCTTACGGATTGATCAAGAAGACTCAGAAGCTATTGTACAGAACTCGTGTTTTTTAAGTGATACTGAACCTCCATTCCACTGGTTCTTCTGTACTTTTTCCCCTTGCGCATTCTGTTTTATTCAAGATTGTTTACTGTCTCCCTCGTCTTTACATCCTAAGGTAAGAGATTAAGCTACTGTTCAAGGTTTATTTTTCAACTAGCTCAAAAGTTCTTTCCTTTCACTAACTTCTGCAAGAAATCCTTGTTACTAAATTCGCATGCCCCGGTGAGGCATTTGACAGCTGAGGCTGATCACACAATTCCAAGTTTCTTAATAGTTCTCCTGCCAACTTTGTTTTTACCAGAGCAAGTCTCAGAGAGATGACTGCGGTAATATAGTGAGACAGTCCTTTCAGGTTTATATACTCTTAAGAAGAAAACAGAGTAGTGGGCATGGGACTTACTGTACTTTGCTTTAGGTTTGTTAGACTGGCTAAAGTATTGAGTTTCATCTGCGTCCAGTTTCTGTTTTGTCTGCTGACCTGCACAATCTGGTCTGGCTTGGAATCTGAATGCCCCTCAGAATCCAGAACTAGCTGGTTCTCCCGGAGTTGCATTCAGGCGCATTAGTTGATCGGACATTTAGTTAGGGGTAAAGCACTGCTCTGATGCAGGCAGTTAACCAGACATTTGGGAGTAAAGTACTATTTCCGCGCAGGATGCGAGTCTTCGTATTAGATATGACTGCAAACTGTGAATACTAGATATCTCTTACAATCTTATGGAATGGGTTTTAGTTACTCCATCAGTCCCCTTGAAAATGGAAAAACTTGTTTATCATTTGATCAAGTTTCAGAAGTCAGTTCAGTATTAACTTGCTGTACTCAGTTTATCCGTAGGCTCTGCTTGAAAAATCTGCTAATAACAAATAAGAATCCACTAATTCAAGTCCAGTGAGTCTCGACATTGGAGGATAGAGACAGAATCACTGAGCTTTGGCCAAAATGAGTTGGTCAGACTTCAGTTAGTCACTTGTGACTCAAACGAGTGGAGGATTGACTTCAATTCAAAGGTCAAAGATCAAATCTGATTTAAGCTAATTATTTTAAATTAATTAATTAAATCACATTTAATCAGATTCTAACATATAAATACCAAAATTTGAATATTGTCATGTTTTCGAATTCAAATTATCATTATCACACAATATGGAGTCAAAAACAATGCATAATTTGCCAACGCAGCCATGGCTCAGCAATCAATCAAAAGGGACATTTGATTAAAACAAGGGTATAACAGGGTTAATGTTTTAAAAATCGAACTGAAAAATTCGCTAGAGTGGGATCTCCTAAATCTAGGGGGGATGTGATTACCTGTTTCGGTTTTGCTGTTCTAATCCTGGTTTAATCCATCTCATTCACACATTTATGTTGGTCACTTGATTCCAAGTGAAATCACCTGTGTTAGTTTTGTTGCTCTAACCTTTTCCAATCCATCTCATTCACACATTTATGTGGATTTTGCTATTCCATCCCTGTTTCAATCCATCTTATCCACATATTTATGTGGGTCTTATCCACACATTTATGTGAGTTTTGTTATTCCAACCCTATTCCAATCCTACATGAATGTGTGGATGAGATAGATTGAAACAAGGTTAGAGCAGCAAAACTAGCACAAGTGATCTCATTTGAAATCTAGGACTACTTGGTTTTTCAATTCAGTTCTAACAATGTACTTCTCAGATCGAGAAAATGGAACCGCTTGGTGTTACATGTTAGAATTCATTAAAGCCTGATTCGCATTATTATGCCCGATAAAAAGAATGAGAGAAATTTAATAATCTTTGTTGTTAAGAACTAATAAATTTATAAATTAAAATAAACCTATTAATTTTTATTTAACAGTTTTTTAATTAAATTTTAATTTTTTACGAGTAAGAATAGTCCTTTTCAATTATTTTTCAAAATTTTTAATTTTATTTAATCTTTAACTCATTTTATAATAATCTAATACTGATTAAACTTTTTAGACTTTAAACCTCTCATCTTTCTGATTTAACTCCCGGTATTGTTTTGAAAACGTATACGAAAATTAAATATTTAACATTTGCATTCTTTAAAAAATTATTCTATAAGCTCAATATAATAGATTAAATTATATTATCAAGCCGTTGATATTTATGTTAAAAATATTTATTTTTATATATTGATGACTAGGATGTGACGGAGATAGCTTATTATATCATCAAAAGTCAATAACTTTTTTTCTTTTTTAATATTTTTCATATTTATTTTCACCCTTTTGAAAAAATTGAAAATTTTCACGTGAACAAGTCAAAACGAATTTTTACTAATTTTATCATTTAGTAAAATTTATTAAAAATCCAAATTTTTATGAAATTTATTTCAGAAAAACAGTTTATTCTTTTTTATTATGAAAAGATGAATACGTTTAGGAAAAGACCCTTTTTTTTTTCAATACAGTAAGTGCATAACGGGCTCTGCTCATTGTTTCTTTCTCTTCCTTCCATCTTCTGGCTTTCTATGGTGAAAGATTCCAAGATTCTGGTGTTGGCGTGACCTCATTTTCTCTATCTCCTTTGGATTTTTTGATCTTTGAAAGAGAAACCCAGTTGCGTACTCCACCGTCTCCGTCTTTTTGTGTTAGTTTTTATGCAACCGATCTCCTATCTTTGCATCCCCTCTTTCTTTTTCCAATTCTATAAAGTTTCAATCTTTATGGCCCGACAGCTGCAAATCTTTCATCTTTTTTTTTGTTTTTTTTTTCTGTTCTGGGATATCTCTGGAATTTTGGAAAATTCTCAATTTATATGCGTTTGTCAAAATCTTTGTTGGGTTCTTCTAGTTTAGGCTTAATGAGGTTAATTTCATCTGTAGCATTTGTTTTCCATATTTTGTTTGTGTTTTTGAATGCATTCATCTTTTAGATTTGGTTGTTTGCATTTAATTGGGTAAAATTTTAAGTTGCATAAGAAGTCCAATAGGAGCAATGCTTGAAATGGCAATCTACTTCATTTTTGTTTTTTGTTTTTGGATATTTGGTAATTTGATGTTAGTTCCATATATACATATATATAAAAGGACTTCGTAATTGTATTTTCGGGAAGGGTGACTCTCCGGTTTGTGATTAGTTGAAAATTGTAAGCTTGCTATTGCTCTGGAACTAGATATTGTTGCTTTCTGTATATTAGTAATCCGGGATTGTACACTGCTAGTATTCCCCTTTTTCTTCTTCTGTAATCCATTTATGCCCCCATAAATAGTTGAAGAACTGAAGTGAAGTGAGCAAACTATTATGCTTTGTGTATTTTCTTGAAGTTGGTGAACTATGGCTAAACGTTTATCTTCTTGGTTCTAAACTTTCTATGCAATTGGATCAGGAAAAATGGATGGGTCATCTCACCGAGGAAGCAGTGGTGTGGATTTGTATTTGTCAAATTACAAACTGGGTAAAACTCTTGGAATCGGTTCCTTTGGCAAGGTGAAAATTGCAGAGCACACATTGACTGGCCACAAGGTCGCTATCAAGATACTAAATCGTCGAAAGATAAAAAATATGGAGATGGAAGAAAAAGGTATATGTTGGTGATCACTGTTACATTATCCTACATTGATTATTTAAAAATTATGGAAGAGATCATCAAAAGTTGAATTCGAAGTGCTAGACTGAATAAAGAATGCATTGCTAAGGTTTCTGTTAAATCTTCGGTTGGTATTTTGATTTTGTGCACTATGACATTTCTTTCCTCTATTTCCTAGTTTTGGAGGTTTGATTGAATTGTGTTGAATGCTGCAGTTTGTGTTGAATTCTTTTAGGAGATCTGTGTTGAATTTCCCCCCTTTTGGTTTTTTTTTTCAGTGAGAAGAGAAATAAAAATTCTGAGATTATTCATGCATCCACACATTATTCGACTTTATGAGGTGATAGACACACCAACTGATATTTATGTTGTTATGGAGTATGTGAAATGTGGAGAGCTCTTTGATTACATTGTGGAGAAAGGTAGGTTACAAGAAGAAGAAGCCCGAAATTTCTTCCAACAGGTAGAGTTGTCAGACATTTACATTGGTTTCTGATGTGATGTGTGATAACGAAATTCAATGGCAGTAAGCCAAACTTTGTCTGGGTGTGCAGATAATTTCTGGAGTAGAATATTGTCATAGAAATATGGTTGTGCACAGAGATCTTAAACCTGAGAACCTGCTGTTGGATTCTAAGTCGAATGTGAAGATAGCTGATTTTGGGTTGAGCAATATAATGCGAGATGGTCATTTTCTGAAAACTAGTTGTGGAAGCCCAAATTATGCTGCTCCTGAGGTATTTTGTTGGCATACTAACTTTGGTTGATGATATAAATTCATGAACATGATTTGTATGTTTCTCCTACCTGTTTTATATATTCTTTCCGAATTCAATTATAGAACCTTCTGTTTTACCCTTTATAGGTTATATCTGGGAAGTTGTATGCCGGGCCTGAAGTAGATGTATGGAGCTGTGGTGTCATACTCTATGCTCTTCTCTGTGGCACCCTTCCTTTCGATGATGAAAACATTCCTAACCTCTTCAAGAAGATAAAGGTACTGGGGATTTTAAGTCTCTAGTTGTTTGTATGGTGATGTCATGATTGCAAATACTGTATTCTCTTTGAATTTTAAAATTGTACTTGTTTATTATTTGGGCCATTTCTGTAGTTGTGCTTTGTAAAGATGGGCATTATGAGAAAACTGAGCGTGTGCTGGATGTTTTAGTTTCTGGTGTTCCACTCTAATCATTACTCAAGTTTGAAAAGTAAAACTATTACTTTCTTTATGGAAGTGTTGGCCACCAATCTTCTTTGTTGAGAGACTATTTTTTTGTTGAGTAAAGCAAACTGATCAGAGTGATCTTTTTGTCCATTATGGAAGATATTGTGTAAAGTTAAGATCATGTCACATATTCCCAAGATAGGTTGGAAATCTGGTCCAAAACCTACAATTAGCAGCTGAGGAGGGTGACACCTCAATTGTGTAGATCAAACAACAGATATTAAAAGTGAGAAGATGAAAAAAAAAGGAACTTTTATATTTTTAAATCTTTCTTTTAATATATTCACAGTTGCAGAGATAGCTCATCTTATTTCCATTGGTCAAACTTGGTGTCTTATTTTGCCTAATACTGGTATTGTGGATCAAAATTATTTACACATCATTGTGTGGTCATGTAGTCAAACGTAATATGTCCTGGATTTTTTTGACTCTGTCTTTTAGGGTGGGATATACACTCTTCCTAGTCATTTATCTCCTGGTGCAAGAGATCTGATTCCACGGATGCTAGTTGTTGATCCAATGAAGCGCATGACTATACCTGAAATTCGCCAACATCCATGGTTCCAAGTTCACCTTCCACGCTATCTGGCTGTTCCCCCACCTGATACAATGCAACAAGCTAAGAAGGTATGGTTTCTTTGGAGATCTAACTTACTTACTTCTGGCAGTAACTAATATAGCAATTCAAGTTTGAATACGTTGACTTCTACTTTTCATGTACGAACAATTGGCTTCCCTAAGATTTCATATTAGGTAGGCAGAACTTCTGCATGTAAAGCTACCTTTCCAAAAAATAAAAATAAAAAAACTTCTGCATGTAAAATCTAGGCCTGTTCCATTGGAGTTCTTAGGACAATTAGCAAGAAACTTTCTTTTGTAGTACATATTGCTGTTCATCTTTAACCAAGGCTAGGTTACTTATCTCATGCACATGTGTGGCATGCTTGCTTATTGACTTTCTCTGTGGCTTTCTAGGTTGCTTGTGCATAGGGTTAGTGAAGATACATTTCTTTTTCAAAATTTAATTTTTAAACCATAATGAATGAAAAAAAAATTGTTCTTTTCCAGACTGGACCTGAGTGATTTTATAGAGTCCATATTGGATTTTAAGTCAGGACCTGCCTTTCAGGCTAGCTTGAAGATACATTGGTCGCCCATAAGTTTATGGTTCAATACTTGAGCCCAGAAAGAAGAGAGAAGAGCAAGAAAGAATTATTATTGGACGTAGAATACTTCAAATTTGTTCATATGTATATTTGTTCTGGCAGGTTGATGAGGAGATTCTCCAGGAAGTGGTCAATATGGGATTTGAGAGAAACCAACTTGTCGATTCTCTTTGTAATAGAAAACAAAATGAGGTTTGTGCATTTAAGGACTCTGTGGAACTATTCTTCTAACATTTTCTCCTAAAGGTGTTTGAATTTTTTTATTACTTGCTGCATTTCAGGGTACAGTAGCCTATTATCTATTGCTGGATAATCGGTTTCGTTTAGCTAATGGATATCTTGGAGCTGAGTTCCAAGAAACCATGGTATGCTGTTTTTTCTGAGCTTACTTTTGGAGAACTTTTATCAGCGATGTAATATATTATCACAAAATTATCTGAACTTAGCTATGGCTTCTTGGTAGGCATTATTCATGTTGAATTGTATATATAGCTTATTTTGTATTAGTTAGGTTTAACCCTAGGTTTTAGTTTGTCAGCGCCCATGGCCCATATAGTTGCTGTATATATGTTGTACTATGAGCCTAGTAAAACATATAGATCAATATTCTTCCTTGTAGGGTTTTTTCTCTTTCTCTAACTTTTACATGGTATCAGAGCCTGGTTGAGAAAACCCTAAAAGTCTCTCTCACTGGCGGCCAGAAAACCATTTTTTTACAGTTCGCAATTATCATTAGCAAAAGTAAGAAAGGACAGCAGTATGAGTAAGCATGTGGGTTCTTTGGATGTATTTTATCCTAGACATTTACTAGACTGAACTTCCTGAGGAACATAAAGTCCCTATTTCTGAATCAATTTTTTTTTACTGATTGTTAGGCTTTAGTGTGGTCTTCAGATTTGCATCGATTTTAACTCTTTACTTGTTTTATTTCTTAGGAGGGTCGTTTTAACCGTATGCATCAAAATGAACCTACTTCTCCTGCTGTTGGAAATCGCCTTGGTGGAATCGTGGATTATCCGGGGATGAGCTTGAAATCACAATTCCCAGTTGATAGAAAATGGGCCCTTGGACTTCAGGTTATTCTCTGTGCATTAGGTTTTGCTCAAACGGGTTGATCTCTGAATATTCATTTTGCAATGTGTGGCATAAGATTATGAGGTGCTAAGGTGGTGGTTTCTTTCTGTGTGCGGTAGATAAAGAATGACTTGTTTAGGAAAATACAAAATGTTTCCAAAAATCTGACATTTAAATTATTTATTACTGCTATTTGAGAGATCTTGGCAGTTATTTCAACTCCTTTCAGTTCATGAAATATGAAAACTTGGTCTACAGATATTTCTCTTGTAGTCAACAAACTAAAGAAATCTTTTGCCTTTTAACTTCTGCAGTCCCGAGCCCATCCTCGAGAAATAATGACAGAAGTTCTCAAAGCTCTGCAAGAGTTGAATGTTTGTTGGAAGAAAATAGGTCACTACAATATGAAGTGCAGGTGGATTCCTGGAAATCCACATCATGAAGGCATGATCAATGATCCAGTGCACAGTAATAATTTCTTTGAGGATGAATCCACCATCATTGAGAATGATGGTGTAAGTAGGCCACCAAATGTGGTGAAGTTTGAAATGCAGGTAATGCAGCAATTCCAGTTAGAAATTTCTACATTCATATTTAGATTCGAAAATGTAAAATTTTTTCTCAAATTCATGATTTATAGATGGACAATAAGATATTTTTTTCATTTTTATGAAATCATTCGGTTGTCACCTAATGCATGTGTATAGAAGTAAATTATGCTAATTATCCAAAGTTTCTGTAAACTCATGCCAAACATGTATGTGTTGTTGTAATGGTCTTGACAGCTTTTCAAGACTCACGAGGACAACAAGTACTTGCTTGACTTGCAAAGGGTACAGGGTCCACAATTTCTCTTCTTGGATCTTTGTGCTGCTTTCCTTGCGCAACTCCGAGTGCTTTAGAATGGAAAGTATAGGCTCTGAACACACATTATTCCATGGATATCTTGTTATGCCTGTGAATAAGAACTTGTTGTATATAGAATGTCTTTCGGTTTTTGAGTTTTACGGTTACCGTTTGAATTTCTCCCTGTTTTATCTGGGTTTATAGATGATTACAGCCAATGCCAATGTTGCCGTTGGCAGTATCACTAGCAAATTGAGTACTGACATTCTATATTTCTCTTCAATAGGCTTACCTCAATCGTATGAATCCCATAGGGAAACCTCAGAATTCTAAATTAAGGGATCATCAGTTGTATATGGTGAATGGATACAATTCCCTGTTGCCTTTCAGGAAGTTATGTCACGTCAGCACTTGGAACTGTTTCTTACATTATAGTTTCAAAGCTTTACTATGCCCAGGCTCAGGGATTTGTATAATTAGTGCAGATACTACAGGCCTCAATACAATATCCTTATAGAGGTGTATTGCTTATTGCTTAGCTTAGAAAGGATGGAGGTATTTTAGTCAGTCAGGGTTTAGCAAGACATGGAATTAGGCCGGTCGACACAGTACTTTTTGATGAACTGTCATCTGAAGGAGATGATGTCCTAAAAACAGTTTACAAATTGGAAGAAAGCTTGACTCCTGAAGTATCAGTTTGCAGTACAGAGTTGAAATGACAGATAGGCTGATCGACACGGAACTTGTTGACGATACTTCCTTTCTACATGGAAATTCTTGAAGATAGTTCCTTTTGACAGTCCTCCTATCTGATGTTCACAAGATTTTCCTACACTGGTAAATAGTTGTAGGTCCTCAAGCCTTTGTCTTGGGAGAAATTTTCCTCTTATTCTCTGGACTGGTGACTGGTCACTGAGCCTAAATGTATCCTTTGAAGTTCAAAAACCTTGGTTGGTTTAATCAACCTTTTCTTGTAGCTCATCATCACCACCAAAAACAATGTATCTCAACCAGCCTGAAGTTCTGTTGGTAAATTATCCAACTCGGTTCGAAATCAATGATCGAAGCTGAGTTGATTTTGGATTGGATGATCTAAATTCGGTAAAATTCTAATTTTTAAAAAAAAATTCTGTTGCATCAGCACCATTGGCACCTACCTCCACCGACTTTCTCAGTTACTTAAGACAATGACTTGAACTTCTCTGTTAAGTACTGCAAACAAATATCTCCTTGGACATGAACATGTTCTGATTCTATCTTAAAATTCAGAAATGTAAAAGAAAGTGATAAACACTATACTTCCAAGCCTAAAACCTGCCCTGATGTTCTTCAGACTGTTGTGCTCCATTCTTTTAAGTTCTCTTTCTGCATAATCAGAACTAAATTCTTAATCAAATTCCAAAAAAAAAAAAAAGAACTAAATTCTTAATCAATGCATGTCAATCTTCACGGTAATTGCCAAAGTTGAGACGGAAAGAGATATATGGAGACAATCTCCTTCCTTCCTGTCTGTTCCTCAATATATGTTTAAATATCAATGTTGTTTAGCTAACAAAAGCATAATGGTGGTAGATCAAAAGGAGAGCAGATCTTCTGTCGGATACTATTGTGTCTTATTCTGTCTAAAACACGATATAACGTCGTTTTGTCCCAAAATTGGACAGCACCCACGTTCCTTGGACAGGCGCCTGTGGGTGGCACTGTTTTTAAGCCAACTGCTCTCAGCCTCTAAGCCACCCTTCATTTATTAATGAATGATGCTTCAAGGAACTCTGTACACGATTTTATTAAGAACTACACAA
>JANKOD010000001.1:23366668-23380296 GCA_026284645.1 Erythroxylum acuminatum | reverse complement strand
ATCTGGCAATTTAAATCCAGCTGCCCGAGACGAGCTGTTGGAATCTGGAATGGCTGATGCATTGATGGTATGATAAGTCTCTTAGTATGTTTACTATTAGTGACTGATAGCTCTGTTGAATGAATGAGAGTTGCTTTAGCAATGTGAATTTGGAAGCTTGATCCTATTGCATGCTAAATAATTGGCAGATGAATTACCCTATAAAATAAATGTTTTCCAGATTTGCAAAACTTGAAATTATGCATTATTATACCTTTCTCTTTTCTTTGTCATTTGTTTTAGGATAATCTTTTGGAGAGTGACAATATGAGAAGTCTGTTTTTGAGGAATTGAGAGCCTGTGAGCTAATATTTAAGTCCTTTTTATGACTGTCTTTTTCTGTTTTTGTTGTGTTATAACGATTTCCATCTTTCTGCCTTGTTTGATTTGAAAAAATCATGCAATTTAAAATGTAGGCGTCCGCTGATCAGAGAGGAAGATTGATGAAAACGACAGAAAGATTGAATCAGACTAGTGACAGAGTTAAAGACAGTAGAAGGACCATGCTGGAGACAGAAGAGCTTGGTGTTTCAATTCTTCAAGATTTGCATCAACAGCGACAGTCACTCCTACATGCTCATAACACGGTATTTCCACTATGATTTCTGCATTAGAATGCTATTTGTTTAATCACTATCTGGTGCATCTATTCACATCCATGTTTATTTCCACATACTTATTAATTTTCTACTAGACTTCCTCTTGCTAAATGATGGTATGAATCTAGTAGCCTCTTATAACGATTGCGGTCACAGCACAACCTGCAGATGGCTTTATGAGTGTATTGATCCTTTTATAAGCATTAAACACAGTTTATATTTTTCGTGATGTTTGGTCTGCTGCAGCTTCACGGAGTCGATGACAATATCGGCAAGAGTAAGAAAGTGTTAGTTAACATGACAAGGAGGATGAACAGGAACAAGTGGATTATTGGTCTCATTATATTGGTTCTTATTGTTGCTATCATCTTGATCTTGTACTTCAAACTCAAATAAGCGTGGTACTCTCTGTTATCCATCTGGGTGTTTCAAAGATGTCATTTCAGTTTTTTCTATTCTGTTTTTTTTTTCGTGTGGTTTTGCTGCGAGATAACGATATCATATTAAACTGTTCAAGTTGCGATTCATCAAATATAGTGCAATGTGTTTTTTACATATAGACGTGTATTATGCTCGTACTCTTGTTGCCTGATATACTCTTCATATAGTTTAGAGCACCGAGAACAAAATGAGAAAGATGTTCGAGACTCAGTCTTGAGAAACACAGAAACATGTTGAACTGCTTCCATTTCCAGATTGAAAAAATGAACTGTTTATACGACACCTTTCCTTACAAGAATAAGGGGTGAGAGAAATACCTAAAACTGAACTGATCGATTCGGAACAGTTTAAAGTTCAGTTTGATCGAATTTAATGGACTGATCCTTACCTGTTTGGGATTCAGACATACCAGAAAGTTTGTGAGGTCAAGCTTAAGCTTTCTTGGTCCTAATCTGGCCTGAACCAAATACCAAATTACCAATTGGTATAGTTGAGAACTCAACAGAACCAAATCAAAAGTTTATTGCCATAGACGTGTCACCAAATGAATAAATCATTTTCAGTTTCCAAATTTGGAACAAAGAGCAAATAATTACATATGGAAATCTCTCATTCATGCCAATGGACTTCTTCGCCTTTTGTATCTCCAAATCTTTGCTCTTTTAGCTCTTTAAGATGGAGAGAACATTGAATGGTACATTATCTATGGGATCTGTTGAAATCTAGAATGCTTCAAGTCAAGTGATTATTTGGTCCCTGCCTCTTGAATTGACTATAGTCTGCAAGCAAGCTACCATTCACTTTGTTCTTCATGTTCTCCACCAATCTTGTTAACACCTGAACTCGTAACAGTAATCTTAAACAGGTTAATGAAACTGATGATGCAAAATTCATGGTGCCATTGTCTGATAGAAATGTTGAGAGCAGGTTTTCGAGGCCTAACCGTCTCGGCGACATTCCTACGGACGTCTTCAGGAATCAATTTGAGCATGGGAGGAAGAATGAAGCTCATTTTCATTTCTAGTTGACCTTTTAACCGGGTTCGGGCCCCTCGTCTATCCGGGTATAGGGCTCCTTTAACAAATAAGGTAAACTGAGATGGTTGAAACACATCATCAAGTCCCTGGAGCTCCCATCTTGTCTGTAAATGAATACTTTGGCATAGGTCACTAGAGTGAATATGCAAATAGGAAAACTTAAGGTTCTTTGGATTAGTTCTTGGATGCATTTATAGCTGTTATTCTTACGATGTTGAGCTCTAGAACCTTTGTGATATCTTTAGGAACATTTGGTGGGTAATCTGTCCCTCCTGTTTTGCACTTCAACCTCATGTCCACTGTTGGCCAGACAGTAAGGAACAAAAAGTTTATGGGCAGCATCTGAATTCTCCACTCTTCCTGCAAAGTTTTAACATGCATTGTATGAAAGAAATTTAAGAGAGAGAGAGTCTTAATCTTATGAAACAAACATTATGTACTTGATTACGGTATTAAGCTACAAATCAATGTTTTTCACCTCAATTATGCATGTGCTTTAACAATTTTTAAGCTTCAAATTCATGAACGATGCATAGTCAAGAAATCGTTAAGCTTGATCAATTGGTTATTAGCTTTACATTTCAGTACTTTTGATATGGTCTTATCATTCAATTCTATGTCTTGCTACCGAGTTTTGAGTCTTTCCAATCAGCTATCACTAAAGAGTTTAAGAACACTAACTTCTGCTACTGTAATGCCAAATTATGTAGAAATGTGCACTATTATCTACAGGTAAGATGGCAAATACTTGCTGCCCACTTCCTATAACAAATCCCAAAACTCGAAACAACCTGATATATAATTTTCTATATGAATAAAATAAATCTTAAAAAGTTCCCATAGGATTGAGAAAGAAGTTTTCATTCTGTCAAAAGAAACGCAGAAAGAAGAGTTTCTTGATACTGATAGTTATAGGACTTTTAGTCATTTGGCAGACAGAGGACTACTATTAGCTGCAGCAAGCATGGTTTATTTAAAGTGAGATTGTATTGTGAACCAGCACCATTACTAGATTCCATTAATCTTACACAGCACAAGTAAATACACTTCTATCAGAAACATAAGAGCAGCATCCATTGCAGGAAGAAGATAACTCTTCAGATGGTCATGTAACATTGTTCAATAGAATGAGTTGACAACATAGTCTAAGTTTATCTCTAAATTTTTAGTAAAAGAACAGAGCTTGTTTCACTTGCTTGTGTTGGGAAATTGGGACAGAATCTCAACCCGTACACAGCAGAAGAAACATAATATGGACTAGTTTTTCTACTTACTAATGTTCAATTTTAATAATACAACAACAATTAGAAACAATTTAAAGATAATACTTAAAAGTACGAATTATGATCCCATCATAAACCATCTTCTTGAATAAATACCATAATGTAATCAACCCATTATCATATTGATGAACCATAGAAAAGATGGAACTGGTAAGGTAAGCAGCAGATTGAGTTAAGGATATGAAGAACCTCGTTAAGTCGCTGACTCCTTCGCTTGTCAGGAAAAATTGCTTTGAAAACTCTAGGTTTGTCCTCCAAGTATCTATCAAATGAAGCCTGCAAAGCATTTTATCAAACAAAGACAGAGCTACACGGTATAAATGATAAGAGCTCAGAGAGGCAGAGAGAAGAAACCCCAGGAGACTCATAGAGAGGCATGTCAGTAGCAATCCTTGAACAGTAAGTTGCTGGCTTCACTGCCATCTCACACTTGACTAATTCTCGCTTCCTCAGTTTCTGCTTCCATTTCCCACTGCTAAAATACCCAACTGCTATTCTCTGCATAATGCAACTTTCTGCCATTTCCTTCTTAGTAACTCTGCAAATATGCAATTCACTGTCTATGGAAATTTTCTCATTAGAAGTCGCTTTTAAAAGGGTATGTCTTAATCTACTGTTTGGAGTCACCTGAAAAAGGAAAAAGAAGAAAGACGAGTGTTTGGAGCTAAAGGTAGAGTGAGATTGACGTGGAAGCCATGAGAGGTGGAAGATAATGCAAAATCATGTTTGGGACTTTATCTTGTCCACTTGGCAATCTCTTGGAGACTACAAATCTGTTTGCCTCACGTGTCACCGTTTGATTCTGTTCGGTCATCCTTGCTCTTCACTTTTCTTCTTGTGGTTCTAAGTGGCTTGCAAAACTCGAGCTTTTTGCACCCACAGAAAAATAAATTACTCTTTTCTTTTTATAAGAAATTAAAAAAAAAGTGATCTTTAGAATTTTAGAAAAAGTTTATTCTAATTTTTAATTCTTAAAAAATAATTCTTAAATTTCAGTTACAAATAAAATACATATTATATGAATATCAAACCTAATTTGATCGAATACTATTTATATAATAATTTAAACTGATACTTAAATTTGAATTGAGCTAATTAAATCTTCTCAAATTAATAATTTATTATAATTATTTTAAATTATTAAATTTAATTAATTTAAGTTAATTTTAAAAATTAAATTAAATTAATACGTGTATTTTGTCGATGTCTTTAAAATTTTATTAAATATATGTTTGCTTCAAGAATGATGATTCATTTATTACTAAACTTTTTTTTTTTTTTGGTATCATTATCAAGTATTTTAATGTTTTTATTCAATGTATAAACATTTTTTAAAATATAATTTAATAGTTTAAAATATTTTTGTAAATCAAAAAAGAAATTATTTTATCTTAATTAAAAAACCGTTTTTAATAGTATAACTTTCAAAAAATATTAAATAATACATACGTATAAAAACTTTAAATTGGTTAACATTTTAATCTATTTTTTAATTTTTCAGTTTAATTTACTTTAATATCTTTTTGTTATATTTATACTAATTATTTTTTATAAATTAAAATAAACATTAATTTTTATTTAATATTTTTTAATTAAACTCTAAATTAAACACAATATCTTTTAATCATATTTTAAATTCATTAATTTTATTTGATCTAATACTGATTGAACCTTTTAAACTTTAAACATATTATCTCTCAATTTGATTAGAAAGACAACTGATTGAAAATAAAAATATGTTAAACTTACAAATATTAATTAGATCGAACGCAAATATAAATTTAATTAAATCAATCTCTTATCAACACACACACACACACACATACTTTTATATATATATATATATATACACACACATACATATATATATATATGTATGTATATATATTTGTATGTATTTATCATGAAGAACAAGCAAAACCAAAGTGTTACATGACAAAAGAGACATAAGATGAAGAAGATGCCATTATACCATTAGCTTAGGCTATATCATCAACCAGAATAAAGAACAGACCATCAGTTTGGGTTTTTATTTAGATGCATAGCACAAACTTAAACACACACACACTCTTAAAAAGAGTTGACAGTGAAAACCATCAGACATTCAGACCCCTGAAAGGAAACATGCCTGAACCCTTTTATTTAGTAGCTAATAGTGGCATGAAGTCCAGAGCAGGCAGGGAGATAGTTCACTCATCATCATAGCTCTTCTTGTGGTGGTGGTGCTTGTATCGGTGATGCTTCTTCTCTCCGTTGTCATCATCGTCAGAGTTGTCACCGCCCTGCTGATTAAGCACACATGAGAAGAATATAAACCCCGAAAAGGGCACAACATATAGTGATTGCTGACATGATCAGCAGCAAAATATACAGATTCCGAAATCAAAACTGCAATTAAGCAACTCTTTCTTTAGAATATCCGTTTCCAATTTCCAATCAACAACAGGTAGATCTATAGGAACATACACGAACACATACTTCACAAGCAATGCATTTGTCAAATTCAAAATGGAACCCCGAAAAGGGCACAGCATAGGGCGATTGCCTATACGATCAGCATTTCAAAAATGCAGCTACAAGAATAACATAATTTGCGAGTTATTACATGTATTTGATGATTTAGACCTCAGTTTGTAGTATTACTTCTTCCCCCTTTTCTTATTAAGCTCGATTCCATGCTCCGGTCAAGCTTTATTTTTTAAACTCTTTGATCAAAAGGGCATGTTTTGTTTATACTTAACAAAACAACATCAATTTGATCTCGATTAACTAGGCTGCGTTGAACAAGACATTCAAAATAACATCCTTTTAGTCTCGGAGACCAAATCTCGGATAAAACGGGATTGGCCTGTTGACTTCGAGCCGAACAAGGGCCGTGTGCCCTTCCTAAATGGCTAAAACACTAGTGCAACACTAGATACTGAAAATGCCAACAACACTAGATCCTGAACATGCCTAACAAGCAACCAAGAATTCACCTTTTTGTGTACCTAAGTTTCCAACAAGCACGCAAGATTTAACCTTTATGAATCTCACACATAGCCACAAAAAGAGAAAAAGAATTTTCTAACAATTGATTTTGCAGGATATAGAGCAAAGTTGGAACAGAGATTACGTATTTCTTGCGGCCATAGCCTTCATCACCATCATAGCCATACTTATTCCGAGATTCATCATCATCATCACGGCGTCTGCCATAATCAGACCTCTCATAATCACCACTCTCTTGCCTACCATAGCTAGGCTTCTCATACTCACCACTCTCTTGCCTACCATAGCTAGGCTTCTCATACTCACTCCTCCCTCCGTAGCCTCCTCCTCCTTCATAACTCGGCTTCTTACCATACCCGCCACTTCCATACTCCGATCCACCACCTCCATATTCAGTTTCACTCTTCTTTCCATAACCACTTCCGTATTCGGACTCAGTCCTCCCCCCATACCCAGATCCATATTCCTGTTCGGTCCTCCCTCCATAGCCCGACCCATATTCTGGTTCGGGTCTTCGTCCGTACCCAGATCCATACTCCTCAGTGGGTTTCTCAAACCCTGGTCTCCCACCATATCCGGATTCGGGTCTCCGGCCATACTCAGATCCATATTCCCCACCACCAGATTCATACTGGGAATCGGGTTTCCGGCCATACCCAGACCCATAATCCCCGCCACCAGATTCATACTGGGAATCGGGCTTCCGTCCATACCCAGACCCATATTCCCCACCACCCGATTCATACTGGGAATCGGGCTTCCGGCCATACCCAGACCCATATTCCCCACCACCAGATTCATATTGGGAATCGGGCCTCCGGCCATACCCAGACCCATATTCCCCACCACCAGATTCATACTGGGATTCGGGCTTCCGGCCATACCCAGATCCATATTCCTCGCCGGGAGGCTTCCCATAATCAGTCCTCCCACCATACCCGCCACCGGATCCATACTCAGACTCAGGCCTCCTGCCAATGCCCGAATCAAAATCGGATCCGGGTCGTTCCATCCCATAACCAGCATCCGGACGACCACCGTAGGCGGGGGTAGGATGAGGCTTGGGGCGGGCATAGCTGCTGTACTCAGCCTCGAGGGCCTCGTCAGCATAGGCAGAGGGCTCGGAGTGTGAGGAGTAGCTGGGGCGATCGTAGTCGATCCCCTCCGACTCTGAGGTCGTCGGGTAGCAGGTCTCCTCGGACGGCGGAATTGGGCGGCCGTAGGTCAGAGTGATGTCGTAACCACCGTTGTAGGGGGTGGGATCGTACTCGTCGAAATCGTCGACATCTTCGTCGTCGCGGCGCTTCGAGAAGAAAGGCATATTTGGGCAAATTGGAAAAGCTTTTTCAGAGATGTGATTGCGAAAATGGAAAAGAAGCTGATTTTTAATATGGTTTCAGGGACCACGACGACACCGTTTCAATAAAATGCTAAAATTGAAAAAAATCATAATTAAATTTAAATCTTAGCTCCTTTAAAAATATATTTTATTTTTAGAAACCTTTTTAATAAAAAATTATTATATAATTATTATTGTATATTATTACAAAATTTGTATAACTGATTTGACTTGAATTTAATAGTAATTTTTGTTAAATATCTAAAAAAATTGGTAAATTTTATTTTATTAAAATTTCTAATATTGTAAAATATTTTTAAAATAGATAATATTAAAAATAAATTACATCATTTACCTCTTAAATCTTTATATGATGATGAACATTAAAAAAAATAAAGTTATTAAAACCTTTGAAAAACAAAAAATATTTAATCATTACACTTGTCATTATTAATTTTCCTCTTTTTTTGTTACCTATTCTATGGAATTAAAGTTGAAATTTAATTTCTATATTAATAGTTTAACATTTAATTCTTAAATTAAAAAACATTACAAATTTGAACCTTAATTTGTCATTAAAACTTCTTTTCTTCTCCTAATTCTTAATTAGTATCAATGTCTTTATCTTACCTCAACTAATGGCTAAAAGTATAATTTGATCCTCAACATTTACGACATAATATAAAACAAACCTTAACATCTCGAAGCATTCAAATTGAACCCAACATTTTCAAAACATTTAAAACAAATCTAAGTTAATGGAAAATTTAACAGGGTTAACCTCCCAACAGTTAAATACCAGTTAATGTTGACATGATATTATTTTTTATTTTTAAATAAGAAATAAGCCAGGGCCGTTCCTAATAGTTTATAGGCTCTGGGCAAAAAAAAAAAAAAAAGCTTCTATTTTTGCCTATTTTTAGCTCTCATATAGAATAAAAATAAATAATATATGGACCTTTTTTGTTGTTCTTTATAAGGTCAAGAGTAGGTCCTATTTTGTTTCATTTTATTTTTTATAACGATCAAAATAAGTCTTATTTTATCATTTATAATGATGAGCCCTAGACAGGTGCCCACCCTGTCCTTACTCAGGCTTGCCCTGAAGTGAGCCCATTATAAGTGAAACTTACTATCTAAAATATATAAATATCGACCATATTGTCATGTGACAAATGGACCAACTATCTCAAATGTATGAATAGTGCCCTCGCCCACCACGTGACTGTAGAACATACTTTTTGATTAATTTAAAAAATTAATTATGTGATAGTCAGACTCACTTTATATTTACAAAATATAAAAATAATGTTATGTCTTAACTCCTCAAAATTTCCGTTCATTTAGGATCTATAATAAATGTTTTGAAAATGTTATGATTTAATTTGAACGTTTCAAAACGTTATAGTTTAATTTAAACGTTCCAAAGCGTTAGAGTTCAAGTTATATTATGTTGTAAACTATGAAGTTCAAAATACACTTTTGACTCTCAACTAATCAATAACTTGGATAAGATACGGCACAATATATGATTATTTAAATTCTCGTAAATATTCTTACTTTTCTCGGATGGATGAAAAATTGAACGGAATACGTAAAAATAAATTCTTTAATTGGACAAAACAAATTATTTGCTCTTCTTACAAAAATCAAATTAGCATTGTGTGATATAAATGAAGAAACAAGAAATGCTTTGTACTATGAATTTTGATGAGTGCAAGCAGAAGAAGTTAGAGCGGGACAAAACTTGGATCCAAAACTACAGGAGCTTTTTCCTCTCAAAGTATGTCTTAAGATGCCATAACTGTAAACCAGCCACTGATAAGCAAACCAAAAGTGAAAGGAAACTGAGGCCTGCCATTCTGGAATTAGTTGATCTGTTGAGGTTTTGCATTTCTTCCTCCCTGTAGTTGATAAAGGAAAAGGGAAAAAAGTTAGGATTTTCAATCAAAAACAATGCCTGAATAATGAACAGATTGTGTTTGTTTGTATTGTTGGTGTATGTATAAACATTGACAGATATTGCAGTAATTAGACAGAGGGCTTCCAATGATAATAATGAACCAAATATGATTGTATGTGCAGGAACACACATACACTTGGAGGAAGTTAATCTGTATGTACCTTTCACGAAGAAAGAACATCTCTTCATGAATAGATATTACCGTGTCGTGCAGTTTCTTCAACTCGAGTTCCATCAGCTAGCAAAACCAGAAGAAATCCAGGATTCAAACAGTATATGAGACGTCTCAAATGGAGGGTCAAAATAAAACAAACAAACAAAAAATCATCCATGACTCAGAAGTTGCCAAGTTGTCATCTGAAACTTGTATCTACAATAAGGAGAAAGGGTACAATCCAGTTTGATATCTGAAATGTTCACATGACAGGTGAATATCACAATCCCATATCAGAAAAGAAAAAAGAATTGAAAGTCTTTATATGAATACCTCTACTAATCAACTTTTAATTAATTATTTTCGAGTTTGTAATTCTCTTAACTTCGAATTAAAGTTGTTGAGTCGGTCTAAACTGGTGACATTACACCATAAATGGAAAACTTTTAGTGCTTGTTTCCATTAGCCATTGAAATCAAAGCAAGAATCTAACTTTTTAGCAATTCTTTATGCTCCTGTTTAAGAAAATCCAGCAACACCTTGCCAAATGCCCACCTGATATCAGCAGGAGTAATAGAGAATCTAGATATCAAACTGCAAATGGTGCATCTTAACTATGAGACTCAGACCCTAAGCAGAAACCCCACAAACATCTAATGCTGGTAATTGAGGAGCTACTGTAGTTGCATGTAAATGCTAACCATGTTGCAAATTAAGCACACACTAGAACAAGAGGTAAAAGTTGATGACATTCGACCATGGGGAACACTTACAGAACTAGAACTCGGGATGATACGCGTTAAGAAGGAAGGTAGAAGGGTTGGGATAGCTCTGCTGGTAGAGGAGAGCACTGAAAATCCTATTTGATCCCTTAATTCCATATTCAAAGTTGATTTGAATTTCTAAAAAGTAATTCAAACATCTAAAAATATAATGTAAGAAAAGAACAATTCTAGACATCCATCAAAGAAAATCCTGCTTCAGGTTGCAGTTCGATCTGCTAAGAATGAAATATTATCAACATGCATTCAACACAGTAGCTCACGAACAAAATGGAGTGGGGAATTAACTTCAACATGTTTAACAGATGCTAAAAACCAGATGACTACTAAATGCAGTTAAATAATTGATCAGTTCAGATGAGCAAGCCAGGAGGAGTCAAACAAAAGTGAGTACAACCCCAAATTACTCACTTCAATCTGTCCTTTCTTAGCAACCTTAGACCAATCCTTGGCAGCTACACCGGTTTTCCATTCAAAATCAATCGAGATTGTCACTTCTGGCTTGTGCACTTTGGCATCGAAGCAGGTTGTATAGTCACCACCCTCAGCTGCAGTGAATGCAAAATTACCAGAATCCACGTCTTGCCCAACATGGTAAATGCTCCCAAAAGGGGAATTCACCTACATCAATGTCACCAACAAATCCACACACTAAGATCAGACACTAACTCACAAAATCCAAGAGCATTTCATGGTCAAATACAAGAAACAAGACAAGTTTAGATCAATTCTCTTCATGCCCTTTAACTATCCATACATATGAATAAAAACCGACATGTGCAAATGCAAGATAGGTACATTCCTGATAAACACGAATTGAAGCGGACACACAGAAACCGAAAAGCACAAAATCACAAACTAAGAGAACGTGGAAAAATGTGCAATCACCTTGACAGAGAGCTTATGGCTATCAGGGATAGGACTACCCTCATTGGGATTCACAACACTGTACTTGCCCACAGACATTGCATTGTTCTTTATATCCTCTGATATGCATTTCGTGTGCCCTGATTTCAGATCAAGTCTCATCGACTCTGCAACTGTGAAAATCAAGCCTAACAGCGTTGTTGCAACCAAAAGATTGGAAATTTTCATTCTTATTTTTTCCAGAAACAAAAATTTGATCCTTCCTTTTGCTAAGATTTTCTTTTTGACTGTTGGAATTCAGAATTTTTGTCTCAGATCTGTCTCCAACTTTGTTCTCTGTTTTAACGTCTCTGTGTCAGGTTCCAAAACAGTTAAGAGAAGTGTTACGTAACTCTTTTAAGTACAGCAACGCTCTTCTTATGTTAATTCTTTTCCCCACTACTTACATTTGCTACATTAGATACGTTGTGTCTAGTTCAATGGACCAAATCTAATTTGATTGGAATTGAATTTGAGTGTTCGAATTCGATCGGACTTAAATTTGATAATCTTTTTTGGGATAAATCAATTATAAAAAATCGGATCAAATAATTTAAATTTATACTAATGTTTGAATATCTTCGAGTTAAAATTCGAAGATAAAAATTTTCGGTTCGACCTATTGCCACTTTTAATTGCCACAACTTGTTAGAGACAATAACATGATCAAGATGTATGTAACTAATGGTTGAGCTTGAGAAATGGAGTTGATGGGTTCCTCCTTAAGAGTAGCTGATGGGTTCCTCCTTAAAGAGTAAATTTCATGTGGCTGAAATGAGACGTATTAACCTGTTTTCAAAATTATTGTTTACATCTAACTTATTTATTAATCGGGAGAGAGAAAAAATAAATAGGTTGAATATAAAGGGAACAAGGGGAACAACAATTTTGGGATCAGGTGATTACGCTCCGGATGAAGGTTAGTTGGATGTTATTTAAATTAAATTAGTTTTTTAATTGACAATTAGAAAATTTTGTAATCACTATTTTTGATGTTTATTTAAAAGTTTTAAAAATTATTATTTTTTAAAACTACAAATTAAATAAAAACCTATTTATAATTTAAAATTAAAACCACAAATATTATGTTTCGCTATTTGGAGACTACTATTCAAAATATAAATTATTGAAGTAAATGTAAATCAATGTAAATTGTTAAATTTATCTTAATAATTAATTTCAATGTTAAAAACAATCTTTGTTGAAAAAATTGCCAATTTCTTTTATAAAAAGAATGATCTCAACCATTATTTATTAAATGTGTATTGAATAAATCTATATTTTAAATAAATTATTTGATTAATTACATGAAAATTTTAATAAAATCGGTTCACACAATGTGAATTCAACCTTTTAATATTTATAAGAAGTTGGAGAGCTTAAAATGAGATTAAGTCTTAATAGTAAATATATATTAGACTATCTCCTTCATCATCACTCTAAATCAAATGGTTGATTTTAATTCAACTCGAAATTAATGAGTCAATTTTGATTTGATTAAATTTTACAAAAAAATCTTCCTATTTTTTAAAATTTTCAATACCGGTTGGTACTGACCAATATTCAGTTTAAAATTTTACAAAAAAGTTCCAGTACCAGTCGGTACTGACTAGTGTTCAATTTAAAATTTTACAAAAAAGTCTCTTTATTTTTAAAATTTTCGGTACCGTCGATATTTCGCCGGTATTTTGAATACCGGTCAGTACTGACCGGTACCATCTGAAACCGGTCGGTATTTAAATCCGATACAATTGACCATTTATTTGGTACCGGTTTTGGTCCAGGACAAAACGATACCCTAAACCTTGTTTCAAATAAGAGTTTAAGCATGAGGAAAAAAACAATCTCATTTTGGATTACAGGATTGAATTGTTCAACTTGCATCTTGGGTCGAATCTTCTTACTTATATATTAATATGAAATTTGATTAACTTAAACAAATATTAATAACAATTTTTGATTAATTACAGTTAAGAAAATACTTGAGATTTATTTAACTTTTAAGAAATTATAAATATGAGCAAGATATTGTACATTATATATTTTAAAATATTGTATTGTATTTTAAAGATTAATGAATATCTTAATTATTTC
>JANKOD010000001.1:23306352-23329973 GCA_026284645.1 Erythroxylum acuminatum | reverse complement strand
CTAGGCTTAACATTTTTTTTCAGCATACACCATCTCTTGCATTTACAATGAAACGTCATAGTTAACCGCAAGTGACGACCGAAACAACTTCAGGCACAGAAACAATGCAGGTGGTAAGTGACCAGAGAATGAGAGAAACGTGAAAGAGAGAGATGAGTTATGTGTAACATATAGTCACAGTATACAAATTAAATAAAAGTAAATTTTTCATAAGTTTATTGATAATTAATTTTAATGCATTAAATTTATAAATATAATGTTGAATTAAATTATTCAATATTTTTATTAAATAATTAAATAATATATATCTAAATGATAGTAAATCAGATTATGAAAAAACAAAAATAGGAAAAAAAACAAATTTTATGATTTTTATAATTTTTAAAAATTAAAAATTAAAAATTAAAACTTAAACAAATAAATTTTTCTGCTGGATTTGAAAAAAAAATTTAAAAAAAATGAAAAAAAACACCGCTAAAATAAGAACCGGAGAGAAACTGCATTGACTTGTCGTTTCACCATCCTTTCCTTTCTTTTTGACTCTTAATTGTGTAAAACGTAAATAGAGGGAACTCTATGCCGACAAGTTCTATATTTGAGAGTTGAAAAGTGGGGATAACGAAGAAGAAAGAAGAATGGGTTGTGCTGGATCGTCACGTTCCAGAGGTGACGGTGAGGTCACTCTATCGTCTCTCTCTCTTTCTGTATTTCGTTTCCTTTCCCTACTCATTGTATGGGTGCTCAGAAATCTCGGGAAAAATAGTTACACCAAATGCACTAGATTTTCTACTTCTTCTCATTTTTACAATATTATTCCCAAAAACGCGCACTTCCACTAATTAGGAAAGAAGAAACCGCTAACTGATGTTGAGCGCTGGAGTTCATGGAGTTATTTTCTTTTTCTTTGTCGTGCTGTTATTGCAAATGCACTGTTTCAATTGTGGTGATGTTCTTAGCACAGTGGTGATTAAAGAAAACAAATCCATAGCGGTGAGGATTTTTATTCTATCTCATGGTAAATTTACATGTTAGGTTAGTAAAGTTTAATATTTCGTATTGAGGTTGGGGTGCACGTAGTGACAAAGGATTGCATTGGTGGCTTATAGTTAATATAATGAAAACAAGTAGGGATTATGACACCAAGAACTCAGCAATGGAATTGGATCCATAGAATAGGAACTGTGATTCCTAGACCCTTATTCTTTATTTTCTTGGAAAAATTAATGTTTTTATTTTGTACTTTTATGCAAATTATCAAAATTAGCCCGATCTCTATTTTTCAACACTTTAATACCTGAACTCTCATTTTGTATTAAATGGGGATTATAGGTATTTTCTATACTATATAGTTAAGACTTGGTTCATATGATTATGCTAGAAGCAGATGTCATCTAAAGCATTTGAGACAAGGAGTCTCGTTTAGTGTACCTCATCTTACATTAGTGTTGTCACTAAATTTGCTTGCGTACCAACAATTAGAAGTTATATATGCAAAAAGATTTGGGCCAAACAATCTCTAAGCATGTTTTTTATTTCTCCTTATTGGCATTGACTAGAATGTGAAGTACCATAAGACTAAAATGGTCCTGTGATGGACAAAGGACATCAATCAACATTTAATGTTTTATTATTATGCAGAAGCCATTATTGCTGAATAGTTTGTGTTTTAAATCTTGGTAATCAATCTCTATATGTATAAAATGATCTCTACATGTAAATCAGGTCTCAAAGTTATGAGGTCGATGGTTTCCTCATTCACGAAATTCAATATTCTATATTTATAAATCTTTTTATGTACCAATTTTAAGTTGCAACTCATTTAGGGATTGTTGCAAGCGCAATTAGTATTTAAGAGTTTTGGTCAAGTTAATATGTTAGAGTTCAATTTAAAATATTATTAGTAATTTAATTGTTAATTGAAATATTAGTAATTTAGAAGTACTATTATTAGTTAGTTATTCAATTTGAGTAAGTAGTGCACGTAATCGTATATCAAGAGGACAAGTTTCATTTGTATGATATAAAATTTTTTAGTTTTTACTTTTTTTATCCCAATTGTGAGTGTGCTTCTTATCCTTGTTCTACATTGACTTAACCCAAAACTTATCAAAGTCTTCTTTTTGACGTTTCGAATCCTTTGTATATTACGTTCATGGTTATCTATAGTTGAAGGATTGGTCTCAATTGTTTAACTTAATAATTTTTGCTGAGATTTTAATCTTATTCGTGAATTCTCTAGAGTTTATTCTCGGATGGGTTCACATCATTTAGTGTTAGAATAAGGCTCTAAATCAAGTTTACAGTGTCTTCCTATAAGGGTGCTTCTATACCTAGAGGAAAAGTAAGACCAATTCTTTATTTTGCAGACATTGCAGGTCAATTCAAATGAATGAGTACAATCTATAATAATGTGAAGATTGCTTTGTAAAGGCAGTTCCAACATATTGTAGAATTGTAAAGGGGGCAAGTACCACGAGTTCCAAATGAACGGAGGAAAAGGGAGCACCACCAATTGAAGTGATCAATGATTTGCATGATGGGTTGAGTGGGGAAGGAGCTAGTTTGATGTCTAGAGCTAATGGTGGTAGGTTTCCACCAAAGAAATTAGTTATGCATGCAAGAGAACTTAAAAAGGGTGTATGGAGTTGAGAGAGAGAGAGAGAGAGAGAGAGATGAATAGTAATATAGAAGATGAGACGCCCTATATAGAAATGTGGAGAGCATTAAGATGAATATTCCATCTTTCTAAGGTAGGAATGATCCCAAAGCATATATAGAGCGGGAGAAGAAAATAAAGTTACTTTATGATTGCCACAACTATTCTGAGAAGAACGCAAAACTTGTTGGGATTGAATTCGTTAGTTATGCTATCGTTAGTTATGCTATCGTTTTGTAAATAATATCTTCGGTTGTTTAGTCATTCCTTTCCTTGTACCCTATTTCTTTATATCAAAATAGAGTATTTTTGCCAGCCTTCATTGCTTGTTATTTCTACTTCCTTTGAAAGGCCTTAATTGCCTAAACAAAAGGTTTTTCTCGTCCTTGGAGATGTTAGAAGTTGCAGAGAGACAACAACTACATCCCAATTAGAGGAGGCTGTTCGTTCTCAACAACCCGGAGAACTCCAAAGTATAGATGCTTCATACAAATTAGATGGGAAAAATTACCTAAAGTGGTCCCAACTTTTTCGTAGAATGCTGAAAGGAAAAGGGAAGATTAGTCACATTATAGGTACTGAACCTAAGCCAGAAGATCCTTGGTTTGAAACATGGGGATCAAGAAGACTCCATGATTATGACATGATTGTGGAACTCTATGATTCCTGAAATTAGTGATACATGCATGTTTTCAAACACTGCCAAGGAGATTTGGGATGTAATTCATCAAACCTACTATAATGCTAGGGATGCAGCCCTAGTATATGAAGTTACAGTGAAGACAATGACTGCAAAACAAGGAAATACAGTAGTCACTAAATATACCAGCCAGTTGAAATCTTTATAGCAAGAATTTGATCACCATAGAGTGGTACAAACAAAATGTCCTAAAGATGTAGCTATTGTAAAAGACTTCATTAAGCACGATAGGGTCTATGATTTTCTTGTAGGACTCAATCTTGAATTTGATCAAGCAAGGATCCAAATTTGTGGAAAACCACAAAGTACCATGTTTAATGACGTTGTGGTACTAATTTGAAGTGAGGAAAGGAGAAGAACACTCATGCCTGAACCATAGGTTATGGACAGCTCAACTATAGTGGCTAGTGATTGCAATAAATCAACCACAAACACAGAAAGAGCATCCTCTTTTGAGACTGGAAAGATTAGTCAATCAAAGGTTTAAAATCGTGACAATTTGTGATGCACTTATTGCAAGAAGGCACGCTATACGTGTGAAAAATGTCAGAAGCTTCATAAAAAGCCTCCAAGTAAAGAATGGGGACAAAAAGGAGAGCAGTCAAGGAGCAACATCCAAGTCTATGTTGTTGCAGCATAAAACAGTGACGTTGTACCACAAGAGCCAAGCAATCTCAGCTAAGAAGAGATTGAGAGGTTGAGATCATTTATTAGCAACCCTAAATACCCATTAGGTACCTATTCTTATTAAAATAATCCCTAACATTATTTGACCAAAGCCTTTTGATGTGGACTCAAAAATGGTTTGTAAGCATGGAACAAAAGTTTGGAAGAACAGTACTAACCTCAAATTTGCGTTTGAGAAGAAAAAGCCAAGTGACATAAGTACAATCATTAATGAATGAGACAAATCATCTTGCCCTAGAGATATTAGGAATAGGAGAAGGGCCCCAAATATCACTGTGAATGAGATAAAAAGGAGTAGAGCTTCTTTTATTACTAGTTGGAAATGATCTACACTTGTGTTTAGCAAGTTCACACACTTCATAATAAAAATGTTCAACATTTACACCTTTAAACAGAGAACGAAATAGAATTTTAATAATCCTAAAAGATGGATGTCCAAGTTGGCGATGATGAAGTGAAAATTTTCTTTATTGGAGGAAATAAATATTGAAAAAAAGGAATGAGATAACAATTTCTAATCCTTTATTACAGAATGAAAATGAACTTTATGAGAGTGATAATCACTATGATTTTCCTATTGCTATTAGAAAATGAATGAGAGAGTGCAGAAAAAGACCTTTATATCCTCTTGCAAATTTTGTCTTTTAATTGTTCACCATCCCATAAAGCCTTTCTTATTAGTCTGAATACCATTACCATTCCTACCACCTTTTCTGAAGCTTTCTCTAATTAGAAATGGAAACAAGCAATGAATGTGAAGATGGAGGCATTGGAGAAAAATAAAACTTGAAGTTGTCGACTGAGAAGAAACCTGTGGGATGTAAATGGGTGTACACAATTAAATGTAGAGCAGATGGATCAATTGAAAGATACAAGGCAAGGTTAGTAGCCAAGGGATATGCTCAAACTTATGGAATTGATTATTTAGAGACTTTTGCTCCAGTTACAAAGCTGAATACTTTTAGTTCTTTTGTTGCTTGCAGCTAATTATAGTTGGGAATTACAACAATTTGATGAGAAAAATGTATTTTTACATGGAGAACTAGAAGAAGAAATTTATATGGAGATTCCACTAGGTATGGAAAGAAATTAGCTGCTCATATTGTTTGTAGATTGAAGAAGGCCTTGTATGGGTTCAAACAACCATCACAAGAATAGTTTGGAAGATTTGCAAGAGTTATGATGACTATGGGATACAAACAAAGGTAAGGGGATCACACATTATTCATTAAACACTCATCTACAGGGGGTCTTTTGGTATATGTTGATGACATAATTGTGACAGGAGATAATGTCAAAGAGAAAGAGATCTTAAGTCAACGTCTATCAAAAGAATTTGAGATCAAGGTTCTATAGAGGTTGAAATATTTTCTCGGGATTGAGGTTGCTCTCTTTAAGCAGGGCATTTTTATCTCTCAACAAAAGTACATCACAGATCTTCTCAATGCAACATGTAAAACAACATGCAAACCAGTAAGTACTCCAATAGATTCAAATATTAAACTTGGAATAGCAGAGGAAGATACTGCAGTGGACAAGGGAGCATATCAACGCCTAATAGGAAAAGTCATTTATTTGTCCCACACACAACTAGATATAGCATATGCAATTAGTGTGATTAGCCAATTCATACATAATCCAAAGGAACTCCATTTGCAAATAGCTTATCGAGTGTTAAATATCTCAAGGAAACACCAAGGAAAGGTATTATGTCAAAAAAGAATGGAGGTTTAGCACTTGAGGTATACACAGATGTTGATTATGCTGGGTCAGTTGTTGATAGAAGGTTAACCACTGGATAATGCACCTTTCTTGGTAGAAACCTTGTGACATGGAAAAGTAAAAAAATAGAATTTGGGGATTATTTCCATAAAATCTAGTACTAATTATGTCCATAAATTAGGATAGAGTATCCCATAAGTCATGGGATCCAACAAATCTATGCAAATTTATTTCCTATTTTGTACTAGGGTTAGCATGTGTATAAAGCTAATATATGTCTATTAGTCAGAAATTAATTAAAAAAATCCTCCTTAAAATTTTGCCACCTAAAAAATTTAAATAATATTCTAATAAAAATTTTATATGTCCTAAACAATTATGATAGCATATCTAAAATACAATAAGATGTTTAACTTACTACTAATTCCTATTTAATAAGAAATTCTAACAATCTAAATTTTAACCCTTATTTTTTATGTCAACTGAATTTCTAATCCTTATTTCACCAAATTAAAGCTTGTGTTTGATTAATCTTTCCTCTTTTATTCTTTTATAGACTTTAGGTTCTATTGCATCAATTCTTCCTAGCTTGTTTGAAGTTGTCCTCGACGTAGAATGTGACAAATATTGATCATATTAGTCTAGATTCAACTTCTAAAATTCAAATTCTAAAATCAAAGTACTATTAGAAATTAGCCTTCCTTTCTATTTGACAAGAAATTGTTGATATCTTCTATCTCTTGTGGCTACAATCTGCTTATCAAGGACATCCTCTATCTCCTCTATAAGATGGGGAATGACTGGAATTCTCATAACAGCAGCAAGAGATTGCGTATCATCATATCCATGATAAGTAGTTAAGTCCACAACATTAAAGATATGACTAATTCCCATGTCACTTGATAATTCCAAAACATAATCATTATCACTTATCTTTTTGATGATCTTATAAGATCCATCACTCTGTGAATGAATTGTGTTATATTTCTCGTTTGGAAAATGCTTTGGACAAATCCTAGCCATCACTATATCCCTTTCATTTAATTCCACCAATCGATGATGTTGATTAACATGTTCTTTATAAGACAAGTTGCTAGTTATTATCTTTCATCATACCTCATCAAAGATGTCCTTGATGTGTTGTACAAAACCTTTCGCTTCAATACTAACTTGTGTTGTTTATGGTAAAGGAACTATATCAATGGGTTTATTTGGTTGAACTCTTGACACTACCTCCAAATGACTCTTATTTGTTGACCTATTTATATAACCGTTATTTACAAATTATATCATAGGAAGACTTAGGTCCTAATTTTTCACATTGTCTCAAACCAAGCATCTTAACAAGTCTTCCAAGCTTTTATTTACCACCTCTGTATGTCCGTCAGTTTTGGGATGGAAAGAACTTGAAAATTGAAGTTTAGTGTTCAATATTTTCTATAGAGTTCTCCAAAATTAACTCAAACTTTACTTCACGATTAGAGACGATGGCTAAAGGTAATCCACGAAGATGGATAACCTTTTTGAAGAATAGTTTAGCAGTGTGGACAACATCATAAGACTTGAACAATATTTACAAATGGTTTCGTAGCGAAATCACATGGCTTCTCTGCATTATAGGCATCAAGAACATACGTATTGCTGCTTCTTGTAGTCAAGTTTACTAACTAGCCATCATTTTTGAATTTTGACTTTACAATTTCAGTCACATTAATTTCGTATCTTCACTCAAATTTACTTCTCCTTCATCACCTACTACATTATAATCTTCATTAACAAAATTAAGGATATCATCAAGTTTTGAACTAACAAGCTTTGGAACCCCAAGTAGTTGTGGTTAATCTTTTCAGCCCCTTGTTCTGTTATATTAACTTGCTGTCCTATTCTTTCGGCCTCATGCGTTGTTGTTTCAACTTGTTGTCCTTGTGTTTTGATTTGTTGTTCAGCCTGTTGTTTAGGTGTTTAAACCTCTAGTTTAGGCATTTCAGCTTGATGTTTAAGTGTTCGAACTTGTTGTTCAGTTGTTTCAGCTTTAGAGTTTGCCATATAATCCATTTGGTTATGTTTTTCTTCATCTTTAACACTTTGATCATTTCCCATTGTCAAACTTTCCATGTCATGAAATACTTGAACATCATCTCCATGTAGGCTTGACTATTATAATTGATCAGTTGACAGAGAGTTGCCAACAGTCTCACCACCTAGAACAAACACTTTCTTTGAGGTAGTGCCAATTAAATTTGATGAATCGAAATTGGTACATAATTTTTCAGCAAAGATTTTCTCTTGTGCTATGTGCTGTTAATCAATATCAGTCCCTTTGCTTATTACCATGTTCTCATGTTTAGCATTAACTATAAGTTGTTGGTTTGCATAAATTTTTTTTTGAGAGTTTTGACTTGAGTGTATGTAAAGGCTGTCTATCCTCTCCAAAATTTGTGAAGCATGTTTTCTTATAAGAGTTGTTACATGTAAGTTGGTTTTTGGAGCACCTTGTGAACGAGGATCAACGATGATTAATTTTTTTGAAATATTTAGAAGTATTTCATCTAGCTCTAGCACGCTGAATATTGTTCTATACACCTTTTCATTACTTGTTGCTATTGTGAAACAAAGCTTTGATACCAAATTGATGTAGAACAAATAGAAGAAGTATTAACTAACAGCTAAAAATCACAAAATTAGATAATTTGACTAATATTAGGCTGCTGAAATATCAAGTTTTAGGTCTAGATTTCAATTAAGAATGTTGAAATTTCAGATTTGGTATAGTTGGGTTTTTAGGATTTGATTGTTGGAAATTTAGGTTTAGGGTTTCAAGGTTTCATATGGCAGGAATTTAGGTTTAATATGGCTGAAATTTATTAAGGAACACAGAATGGAAGGTAGAAATCTAGGAATCGCTCCTAGGGTCTAAGAATCACTCTTAGAAGAAAGAATCACACTTTCTAGTTGAAAACTAAAGTTTATAGAAAAATTCAGGATTGTTTGTCATTGAAGGGCTAAATATACACTTATTTATAGAGAATTTTTTCCTTATTCTAGTAGGAAAGAGTTCCTAACAAATTTAAATCATATTTTAATACAAGAAGTTCTAAACAACTAGTATAACATATCTAAAATAGAATAACATATTTAACTTAATAAGGAACCCTAACACATTAGAAATTTCAGCCATATATTTAATGTCAACTCAGTTTCCAATTCTCATCCTACCAAATTAAAGCTTGTGATTGACTAATCTTTCTTCTTTTATTTCTGTTATAGACTTTTAAGTGTTTTTGCATCAAAAACTCAACTATATATCGTTTTCCAATCTTGACTCTGTGTAGTCATAAACTAATTAAGAAGCTAATATTCAACACAAGTAGTTTTTACTCTAATTGAATCCATTGCCTGATTAGGACAATCTTTAGTAAGATCAAAGTACCGTTGTCTTGTAAAAGCCATAAAGATGTAGAAGTTGCATTGCTGATTATCTCAATTTAGTTTCAAACTGGATCTCTCATCCAATGACATTTCCATCTTTGAGCCTTTTCATAGCTACGACTGTTCCATTGTGCATATACCCTTTATAGATGTTCCCAAACCTCCTTTTCCTATCAAATTCTTATTGCTGAAATTTCATCTCTCTAATTACAATCGGTGCTGACAAAGACAAACAAAGATTAGATGAAGAGACAAAGAGATGGATAGATGAGGAGACTGAACAGAAACTAAAATTCTTCTCTTATTTCTCCATATATTGAATACACTAATACATGCAGTCATTTGTCCTATTTTAGAAAATAAACTAAATCTTACACACTAGTCATTAAGAAAATTATAATCAGCCTAAATAAATGAAAGATTACAATCAACCTAAATTAGTAAATTAGATTCTTAGCTATTAATCAGCTATTTACAACTATATCAAATCTTCTAATATGATTGTCTAACACTTCCCCTCGAGTTGGGAAAGCTGGAGAATAAATGTTTTCCATTCCCAGCTCGCTAGTAATGTTCTAGAAAGTTAAGCTATCCAGTCCTTTTATGAGCATGTCTGCACTATTTGTAGGAACATAAGGTGTACAAATCAGTCCACTTTCAATCTTTTCCTTATGAAGTATCGGCCTATCTTAACATGTTTTGTTTTGTCATGTTGAACTGGATTATATGCAATGCTTATAGCAGACTTGTCGCAATACAACTTCATAGGTCCATGCCATTTAAGTTGCAAGTCTTCTAAAATTTTCTTTATCCATAAGAGTTCACAAATTCCTTGAGCGATTGTACGAAATTCAGATTCTGCACTTAATCTAGATACAATTGCTTGTTTTTTGCTTCTTTAAGTCACTAAGTTTCCTCCAATCAAAGTACAATAGCCAGGTCGATCTGATAGTGAACCAACATAGTCTGCATTTGTGTAGGCTTCTATAGTTAACTCTGCTCCTCTTCTAAACATGATTCCTTTTTCAGAATTAGATTTCAGGTGTAGAATTACTTTATAGGCAGCTTGTAAAGGAACTTTCTTAGGATCATGCATGAATTGACTTATCATGCTCATAGCATATGCATATTAGGATGTGTATGAGACAAGTATGTTAGTTTTCCATCTAGCTTTTGATACCTTTCTTTATCAACAGCTTCATCATCCCTTGCCTCACTCAACCAATGATTCTTTTCGATTGGTGTATCAATGAGCTTACGTCCCATCATTCCTGTCTCTTGTAGAAGATCTAAAATATACTTCTGTTGGGAAATAAATATGCCCCCTTTAGACCGAGCCACTTCAACTCCTAGAAAATATTTGAGTTTCCCAAGCTTTTTAATTTCAAATTTTTTCGTAAGTCTAGCCTTAATCTTTAGAATTTCTTTGTCATCGTGACCTGTCACAATGATATCATCAACATATACTATCAAGACTGTAAGTTTCCCTGCTGCCGAGTGTCTTAAGAAGAGAGTATGATCCCTTTGGCTTTGTTTGTGGCCAATACCAAGCATTACATATAGAATCTTTCGAAATAAACGTTCATAATAATAGATTTAAACCCTAAACTACTTAATAACTTCCTTTTTAATAAGGAAAATTAAATATTCTGTAAATTCTGCATCATTTTTCCTGAGTTAAGGAGAGTTTACCTTGACGACTAGATGTTTTCAACCTACAACTATTGGTCCTTCATTAGTTGTTCCTTTCAATGAGGCCCCAACTTCAAGTTAATGCTCACAGAGTTCATGTTCTTGTGCCTCTTAAATTGTATTTACGGATGTTTTCATAATGAAACAACAATGTTTCTCTCCCATATCGGCATCAAAAACATAAATATTGTTGCTTCTTGTCGTTGAAAGCATTAACTTGTCATTATTGCTGAATTTTGACTTTCCTAAGGTCCTCATATCATTTCCTTTGTTCATTGCTTTGTAAAATTTGCGTCTTCATTTAAATCTAGTTCACCTTTATCACCCGTTACAATAGGATCTGCATCAATTTAGTTAGTTATTTGGTTAGTTGTTCACTCAACACCAAGAATATTATCAAATTTTGACACAAGAAGCTCTGGAAGGTATTTTCTGGTTACTCTCTTCAGCTGCGTCACTTGTTGTTTGGCATCCTGTTCTGGTGTTTCAATTGGCTGCTCAGGATTTTAACTTTCCGTTTTAAAGTTTGCTGTTTTGTTGCTTCAATTCTCTTTACAGCAGCTGCAATGTTTGCTTGTTGGTTTTTTGTTCTTTATCAAACTTACAAGTAAGCATCTGGTGTGGGTTGGCTGTATTGTCTTATAGGAAGTTTGAATCATTGAAGTTGCGCTTCAGTGCTGTCCAGCTTCTCCAGAATTCGCATAATAAGCTCATATCTCTCATAATCGTTAAATGATCTCTTACACATCCTTATGCTATGTGTCACCATTGTTAGGCCAATGCTCAATCCTTTGTGCGCTCTTCCACTTCTTAGAAACATTGCTAAACGCAAACTCTGATGATAACCTGATGTAAGATGAATAGAGGGCACTTAAAAGGATTTGATAAACGTGTATAAACTATAAAGTTATGGTTGTTGGATCTTTCAATTTAGGGTTAAATTAAAACAAATAAAGACTTGAAATAAAAGATTGCTAGGAATCACTCCTACTTTTTGTATCAAGAACTATGAATCATACTTACGATTTAAAATGGACAAAATTATTAAAATCACACAAATAAGTGCCAGGAAATCACTTACAGCAATTTAGGAATTACTACTACTTAAATATCTAAAAGTTGCTCTTAAAGAGGAAAGTTCCACACTTAAAAATTATCTTATATTAGGAACTTTGGAAACATATTATATATATCTGGAAGTCTAATGGAACAAAAGAACTAACCAAACTTCCAAATGGACAATAGAATCCTTTTTTTAATAAGGATTCTTATTATTTTTTAATAGCCTTAAATCCTAAACTACTAATGACAAATTTAAAATAGAAATAACTTCCGTTTCTAATAAGGAAAATTAACTACTACTTTTGTTTTAAATTCTGCGTCACTATTGCTTATTTTTAAAGCTTTAGTGGAGAGTTGTGAGTTAATTTATCATAGCTTAAGGGTGTAACTGAAGATAGAAGTGTAACCTTTACCACCTTTTTGGATATTGTATTTCATTGAATTTTATGGATTTAAATTAATAGTTGTAACTTATGATCATGACAGGAAGTGGGAAGAAGATAAGAAAGCCAAAACCATGGAAGCATTCTCAGCCTATGACAAAGTCTGAACTTACACAAATGCGAGATGAGTTTTGGGATACTGCACCTCATTACGGTGGAAGGAAAGGTAAAATGCTAAATTAATTCTTGGGTAAATTATCCAAAAATTGACTTTTGAGATAATTTCTGATTACAACTTGAGTTTCTATCAGTGAAACATATGATGTTTAATTTTCATTAATTGAGCTAACCATGTTAACTGTTAGTTCATCTTTTTATCCATATTAACTCATAAACATATTGGATTTGAAAAAGTTCAGATAACTGATTTCATTTTCCTAACTCTTTTCTTTGTTTGGGGATAAGCTGATTGGTAGGGTGTAGAAGTATTAATGGCCTGTTTGGTTGAGTGAAATAGCTATTTTATTACTGATGTATTTCCGATGAATAGTTATTCTTTTGTTTGGTTAGAAAATAACATACAGAATAACTAATCCCAGGTTTAGTTATTCCTGCACTTTGAGGAATTCCTCCCACCCTGTCTTTACCTATTCCACGAAATGCGGAATAGGTAAAGACAACCTTTCTCCCTCATTATTATTATTGTTGTTGTTGTTGTTGTTGTTATTGTTGTTACTGTTGTTGTAGTTGTTGTTTTTGTTGTTATTATTATTAATTTTCTTCTTCTTCTTCTTCTTCTTCTTATTATTATTATTATTATTACTAATAATTTTCTTATTATTATTATTATTAATTTTCTTCTTCTTCTTCTTCTTATTTCTTATAATAATAATAATAATAATAATAATAATAAAAAACTAGACACAATAGCAAAAATAAGAAATATTTATAGAGATTATAAGCAACTACAAGCTTAGGAAAATGGAGAATCTTTTAAGTGCGAGTATGGGATATGGCCAATGGAGAATCTTTTAAGTGCGAGTATGGGATATGGTCATTGGAAGTGTTGGTGACTATTGGTACCTTACCTTGTGAACTTGCTTAAGGAAGTTCTTGTTGGTTGAAACTACAACTCTACCCTCCTTTCTCGAAGAATGGAAAGGAGAAAGTTTTAGAAGTTTTACAGGAAAAAGCCTATTGGCAAAGGTTGGAATTTGTGACGTCTTAAGTTGGCATGTAGTATGCTTTGGTGACTGTGTTATGTGCAGAAATGAAGATCCCACTCTCAAAGGGCTGGTTTATCGCAAACGTGGCAGCATGGAAGCATAATGCGATGGTGGTTGTTATGACTTGCCTTCTAGTGGTGCAATTGCTGTGCAATTGTCACTTGTCTACGTAGTTGTTAATTGCTATTTCAATTTCAATTGTGTTAAGAGTCAAGTTGTGGTCAAATGGATAATGGGTTAATTATCTTTTAGTTCAAATCATGTAATCATAGAGTAGTGGGTTTTCCTAGTTTGTAGGAAGTAGTTACGATACTTTTCTTTAAATCATTGTATAATGGAGAATGGAAGGCAATTAACAATTTTATCCCAGTTTCAATTCACGGGATCTTTAGGTTCTCTTTCCAACGAGCCCATTCCTTATTGTTCAATGTAGGTCATAAAGGCAAAAAACCATGTAAACAATCCCACTCTTAGAATCTACAGGAGGATTTCGTAGTCCATCACCCTATAACTCGATCTCAATCACAGGAACGCAACAAATTGGTATCAAAGCCAAGGGTTATGGGCAATTCATCTACCAACCTGCAAAGACAGTTCCAAGTCTTCATGAAAATGTACCAAGAGGATTGTTAGAGGAATGAAGAGGAGCGCCAAAGGGATCCAATTGAGCATGAGCACCTTTCCAATCGTATTGAGGAATTCTATGGGGAATTGGCCGCCACACATTTTGAAGGGCAGCAAGGTGATGTTGGCAGTGTTAATCGAGGACGACGGGAACAAACGTAAGATCTTGACCGAATTGAGGGTTGACCACAGCAGCCATGCTATGCTCACTTGGAATTTCCTATTTATGATGAAAAGAATGACTCGTTAGCGTGAATAAGTCGTCGTGATTACTTTCGACACTAGTGCCCACCTGAAGATGAAAAAATTGAAATCTCGTCTTACCATGTGGACGATGATGCTCAGGTGTGGTTCCTTAAGTTGGATGGTAACCGACCTGGAATCTCTTGGGAGGAGTTCAAGTAGCAGTATCATTTTGTGTTGGGAGTCAATTTGCTTTAGTCCTCGGGGCTGATTTTATGGAATTTTAGGGACAAAATGATGACATTTAGAGAAAATGGAAGAGTATCGGAATTACGGGGAATAGATACTCCTAATCACACACCCATTACTCAAACCGTTGAATTGGAGTCCCATATGGATTTCGATTTGCAAAGACTCCTAGAGGAATTTGATTTCGTATTTCAAGAGCCCAAGAGCCTTCCACCGGCTCAAGTTTGCGACTGCTGCATTATACTGGAGCCAGAAAGCGGTTTGGTGGTCGTTCGCCCTTACTGATACCCTTATGCGCAGAAAGATGAAATTGAGATGCAGTGCCAAGAAATGTTGGAGTGCGACATTGTAAGGCCCTGTCAGTCCGCTTATTCTTTCCTTGTTCTAGTTGTTGCTAAGGCTGATAAAACTTGGAGATTTTGTGTAGATTATAGGGACTTAAACTTAAAGACAGTCAAAGATAAATTCCCCATTCTGGTGATTGATGAGCTATTGGAAGAGTTGCACGGAGCACAGTTTTCCACCAAACTTGACTTGCATTCAGGATATCATCAAATCCGAATGTGCCTATCAAATGTGGAGAAAATTGCATTCTGCACCCACCATGGCCATTTTGAGTTTTTGGTCATTGTCGTTTGGTCTCACTAATGCGCCAAACACTTTTCAAGCCTTGATGAATGAGGTATTTCAGCTCCATTTATGCAAGTTTATTCTAGTATTTTTTGATGACATCCTTGTGTACAATAAATCATGGGAAGAACATCTTATCCATCTGCGGACAACCTTTGAGCTCTTGAGAACTCATCAGTTGTACCTCAAGAAGTCCAGGTGTCTTATTGCCCAGGCACAGGTGTCTTACCTTACACATCATTTCGGAGAAAGGAGTAGTAGTGGATCAGAGTAAAATTGCAGCCATGCTTTAATGGCCTAGACCTAGCACAGTAAAATGGTTGCATGGATTCTTGGAGCTTACAGGATACTACCAAAAATTTGTACAAGATTATGGGTCCATCGTAGCACCCTTGACAACAATGTTGCGAAAAAACTCATTTCAGTGGATGAATGCAACCTCCAAATCCTTTGAACAGTTGAAGGAGGCCGCCATGATTAATACCCCTGTCTTAGCGCCTCCTGATTTCACCAAATTGTTTGTGCTAGAGTGTGACGCTTCGGATGTAGGCATGGACGCAATTCTTCAACAAGAAGGCCAACCGATTGCTTACTTCAGCCACCAACTTCCTTCTTGACACAAGGGTGTTCTAGCTTATGAGTAGGAGTTGATTGGGTTGGTCAAGGTAGTACGTCATTGGCGAGCATATTTGCGGGGACGACGTTTTTTGATTCAGACTGACCACTATAACCTCAAATTTCTGCTAGACCAACATATGCTCACTTCCCCACAGCAGCATTGGTTGAGTAAATTGTTGGGGTTTGATTTCACAGTTGAGTATCGTGCTGACAAGTACGATAAGGTGGTAGATGCCCTCTCACGTTGGTTAGAAGATCAATCTCATCTTGCTGTGATTTCCATGCTGCACTTGCCTTTTTTTGATTCTATTCGGAGTGAAATACAATAGTCAGAACAATTGCAGCAACTCATACAGAAGATTTGCTAAGATGAAGCTATTGGGCAGTGGGAATACAAGGATGGACTGATTTTTTATAAGAAGCGGGTTTACTTGTTGCAAGATTCTCCACTGTTTGCATCTATTTTAGCTATTGTGCATGACAATAGTCATGAAGGGTATCACAAAACCCTTCATTGCATCGCCTAAGACTTCTATTGGAAGGGTATGAAGGCATCAGTTCGTACATTTGAGCAGCAATGTCCCACTTGCTAACAAAATAAATTGGATCACTTGCAACTAGCAGGGCTTCTCCAACCTCTTCCGGTTCCCTTACAGGTTTGGTCCGATATCTTAATGGATTTTGTTGAGGGCCTTCCGATGTCAGAGGGCAAAAATGTCTTATTGGTTGTCGTGGATCGCTTCTCCAAATATGCCCATCTCCTTCCTCTTTCCCACCCTTATATTGTTATGAGTGTGGCCTATTTGTTTTATGATCATATTTTCCAGCTTCATGGACTACCTGAATCAATTGTCAGTGATAGGGACATTACTTTTACCAGCTCTTTTTGGACGAAATTGTTTCAACTCAGCAGCACCAAATTAGCATTCAGTTCCGCGCACCATCTTCAAAGTGACGGTCAGACTGAGATCGTGAACCGCACAATTGAAATGTACCTCTACTGTTTTACTAATGATCGTCCTCGCCATTGGGTCCAATGGGTACCTTGGGTGGAATACTGTTACAATCCAAGCTTTCACTCATCACTAGGAGCCACACCCTTTGAAGTTGTTTATGGGCGGCCACCACCCACCATGCATTCTTATTGTCTTGTGGTTGCGAAATTAGAGGCTGTTGACTAGGAATTAAAGGCATGGGATTTGGTTTTAAAGGATCTCCGAGATCGCTTGCTGCAAGCTCATAACTCCATGAAGGCTATTTATGATGCCAAACATCGGGAAGTTAAATTCCAACCAGATGATTTGGTCCTCCTTAAATTACATCCTCACCGCCAACTTAGTCTCGCTGCAAAGAGGTATTCTAAGCTCTCTCCTCACTATTATGGCCCCTTTCGTATTCTTGCTCAAATTGGTGCTATGGCGTATTAGCTCGATCTATCTTCCACTTCCAAATTGCACCCAGTATTTCATGTCTCCTGTCTCATGCCTTTCCATGGCAGCTCAGTTCCTATTGGGCCCTCTCTACCGACTATCAAAGGGTGAGATTCATTCCTTTCCCCAGGTTATTCTTGATGACCGTTTGCTTAAAAATCAGCCCCAGGTGTTAGTGCACTGGGCAGTCTTGTCCCCTGTGGAAGCTTCTTGGGAAGATGTTGCAACCCTCAAGTCTTGTTTTCCTTCATTTGCGCTTGAGGACAAGCGTGATTTTCATAGGGGCGGTGATGTTATGCACAGAAATGAAGATCCCACCTTCAAAGGGCTGGTTTATTGCAAACATGGCAGCATGGAAGCATAATGCGAGAACTTGGTGGTGGTTGTTACGTCTTGCCTTCCAGTGGCAATTGCTGTGCAATTGTCACTTGTCTACGTAGTTGTTAATTGCTATTTCAATTTTAATTGTGTTAGGAGTCAAGTTGTGGTCAAATGGATAATGGGTTAATTATCTTTTAGTTCAGATCATGTAATCGTAGAGTAGTGGGTTCCTAGTTTGTAGGAAGTAGTTACGGTCCTTTTCTTTAAATCACTGTATGATGGAGAATGGAAGGCAATGAACAATTTTATCCCTGTTTCAATTCACGAGATCTTTGGGTTCTCTCTTTCCAACGAGCCCATTCCTTATCATTCAACATAGGTCATAAAGTCAGAAAACCATGTAAACAATCCCACTCTCAGAATCTACAGGAGGATTTCATAGTTCATAGCCTGTAACTCGATCTCAATCACGGGACTGTAACAGACTGTATTGCTTTATTAAATATTTTTGTTGATGTAAATTTGTATAACTTCTGGAAACAATCCTTTTAACATTATCAAAATGATATAACGGTTTTGCTGCACAGATACAAACCTTGTGGTGAAAGCAATAAAGTGATTTGTATCCTAATAATGGCATAAAGTTGTGAACAAAATATTTGAATGATAATATGGTAGAAAATTTCATATGAAAATCCTTAATACAAGTATGATCTTTTTGGATATTAGAGATTTGGGATGCACTTCGAGCTGCTGCTGAAGCTGACCTAGCCCTTGCTCAAGCCATCGTAGACAGTGCGGGTGTAATTGTTCAGAACGCTGATTTGACAGTATGCTACGATGAGAGAGGTAAAGAATCCTTTTCAATTGTTTGTTAGGGGAAGTTTTCCGCTTAAGCCCAATATTCTATAGAAAATGATGGAGCTTGTTAGACAGTATTTTCCCTAGAAAACCAGGAGTTACTGTGACTCAAATTTACAGTTTGGCTTATAATTTTGGTTATCATCTTATGTATAACATGTTATTCGTTCATTCCCTCTTTTCTAATCATTTGCGGACCTTTGTAATTGGCAGGTGCAAAATATGAATTACCGATGTATGTTATAAGCGAGCCAACCAACTTGATCTGTGATTCCTAAAAACTCGAGCAATTGCACCATCCATGGGCAGTAGCCGCTGTAAATCATGTACATTTAATTCCCATTACACTGTCCATAAACTCGAACTATTTCATTGCTTGCTTTTTAAATTATGCCTATTCAAGTACAGCCCAAATATTGCTTCTTACTGGATTCAAAAGTCTATCAGAAAACCGTTGTTCCCAGAGGCTACACCTGGGTTAAGCTGAGGTGCTAATTAGTTAAGTGGACTAGAAATTCATTGCTGGACTATAAGTTGGGCTAGGAGACCTTTTGTGGATGCTGAATTGCCGATTATCGGCCATCAAACGAATTAGTCGACAGACCTGAATTAACATGCATAATGCCAGCGGCAATTGACTGTTACGGGAGTTCTTTTCAACTTAAAAGACAGTAATCTATGACATGTAAGGATTTTGGTGAACTGACACGTAAATTTCACATATTTATCTTTAGACATTTCGTTCTTTGAAAACTTCCTTAATTCATTTATATCTACTAAAAGTGAGATTTGCATCTTAATATTTTATATAAAAAATGTATTTTTATTTTTACTTTAATTTTTGATATTACAACGGTACTCATTATACTTTGAACCTTAATGGAGTTTTAATTATATAAAAAATGGTTAATTATAAAAATTCAAAACTTTACCTAATTTTTAATTATAATTTGAATTTTAAAAGTAGTAATTAAATATTGAAACGTTTAATTTTTCAAACCTTACATCCATTTTACCAGTCATTTTACGTTTAATTAATTAAGTAAAACAAAAAAATTATGAAATGATAAACCCTAACTGATTTGAATTTAAGAATTAGTTACTTGCTAATATTGCTGCCATTTTTATCTTCAGCTCTTCGATTGTTTTGCACTAGATTATTTTTCTTTAATAACATTAGTTGATTGTGTAAAGCCTATTCATTAACATAAATTGACCTACAGCTCAGCTCAACCTACAAACCTTTAAACATATATAAAAAATTCGGAACAAGGAAATTAGTATAGCACATACCAAAATCACCTTCTTCTTCTCTTTTCTCTCAAATTTTCAGCTGGTAATTGTGTCTAAAAACACTCTTTCATTTGCATGTAACTCTTTCCTTATAAGTTTCCTAATTTTGTTTATTTTGCAAAAATTGGGGGAAGTTGTGGAGGTTGATAATCCTACAGTGCCTTACACTTAGGTAAAAATTATAGCAACTATTATGTCATTTTATTTGTAGTTTTTGATCATCCTACGCTAGTTTATGGTTGTATTGCATGTTGTGGTTGATTGAGACAATAATTGAAGTTACATAAAGGGATAAAAAGGGAGAAAATGTGGCTAATAAATTGATAAAAGAGTAGAGAGAAGATGAAGAGAGGGTGAAGGCAATGACATTTTTTGAAAATTTAAGTTGCATATAGAAGCAGAATACGGAATGTAGAACAGCAAAGGGTAAATTTGAAATTTAGTTGCAAGAAGGACATTTTTGGTATTAATTGAAATGCTTGAGGGTAAAATGAGACTTTTAATTAGTTAAGGGTATTTTAATAATTATGGGGGGTTAGGTTAGTAAGGATATTATTTTTATAATTAAGAATAAATTGGAAGAGAGAATAATGTTGGATTATTAAGTGTAATTGGGTTAGAAATTTTTCGTAAATTAGTCTAATAGAAGTTTGTAAATTTTAGGTCTGAAGATCCGATTAAGGAGTAATTTGGACTGTCAATTAGTTGAGTTTGAAACCGAGGTAAGGATAACTTTTAACTTTACTTTTAAAATTAAGTACTGTTTTGTTATTAATAAATTATATTTTGACGGAGTCTGTAGGAGTGTCAGCAGCTTATTTGGAATGGAGCAGCTATTCGTGTTGGGTCCGGAAATTCAGTATCGGTGTGGTCGGATCCATGGGTGCCTACCTTGCCCAACAAACGAATATTATCTCCACGACCAGCTGTAACGGATGTTCTATGGGTTTCAGATCTGATCTTGCAGGATCGTTGGGATATGTACAAGATTTCTTCAGTTTTTTCAGAGGAGGAGTGCGAGGCAATTCGGCCTATTCCCTTATCAGCTCGGGTCTTTGAGGATTCATGGTTTTGGGTAAACGATTCAAAGGATCGATATAGTGTGAAGAGTGCTTACAAAATGCTAACTACTTTGCCTTATGAAGTTTTTCAGTCTAAGGCTGCTTGGCTGCGTTTATAGAGTCTCCAAATTTCGCCAAAAGTCCAGAATCTACTATGGCGAGCAATCAGTCAAGCTCTTCTAGTCCGGGCGCTTCTTCGGCAGAGACATATTCCTATTGATAGTAGCTGTCCGTTTAGCCATTTGCATGGGGAGACTATTTTCCACTGTCTTGTTGATTGTGAGGTAGCAAGAGATTGTTGGATTCTTTCAGGTTTATGGTCGTATGTGTAGCCCCATGGGAATTTCTTTTCATGGATCGTGCATATTTTGTAGCTGAGTGGTACTGATTTGGTTTGTCTGGGTATGATAGTGGTGTGGTTTTTATGGGAAGCTCGAAACAACTTAGTTTGGAACCAGCGACATAGAACTCCTACTCAAATTGTGCATAGAGCTCGGGGTTTTTTGCATGATTGGTTAAATGTGAAAGTTACGGGGGCCGAACGAAACCTGTCTCACGTTCCTTATTTATGGATAAAACCATGTCTAGGTACGTTGAAACTCAATGTGGATGCTGCTCTTTTTGATAATATAGCTGTGGGTTTCGGTATGGTTTTACGTGACGATAGGGGTTCGTTTATACGAGCCATGCAACAACGGCAAAGATTCTCGCGATAAAGGAAGCACTTAGTTGGATTAAAGTTGAGGGGTGGTCTAATATCGTTGTGGAGTCAGATGCCCTGCTTTGCGTTAAAGCTATTCTTGATTCTAACTATATTGATTTTTCTTATTTTGGTCTTCTAGTTTCTGATTGTAAGTCTCTTTTAATTGAGACGAATGTGACGCTGAACTATATTCGTCGATCTGCGAACGGTGTGGCTCACTTATTGGCTCGAGCCTCTCATTCTATTGCAGATTCGGTGGTTTGGACAAAACCACCTAGTAGTATTTTGGATGTTCTTTCCTTTGACAATCAATGATATTCACCGTATTTTCCTCAAAAAAAAATGTTCATCCTTAATGTAGTAGACGAACTGTTACATATCATATTTGTGTCACTTATAAATTCTATTGATTAATAAATTAAAAAATCAAAAACCTAATTTTTTAAAATTGAGATTAATATTACAAAATTGAGTAAAGTTTAAGTTTATATATATATATATATAATTGACCCAATAATTTATTATAGGGACATGATAGTTTATAAATTTATTTCTTATATAAGAATGTAAATTTATAATCACCCATATGTTAGAAATTACTATCCTAATCTTTAAGATTTTCTTAAAAGTTTGAACAATTTTCTAAGAATTTATGTTTATAAATCAATTTTTAAATTTAATATTCATTGAGAAAAAAATTCTTATCTGAATATAAATTAACAACCGTGTTACAATTAATAATGTCATATACAACAATAAAAAATGTTTATATTTAGTAATAATAACAATAATAATAATAATAATAATAATAATAATAATAATATGTTGAGAATTTATTTTTGAATATTTAATAACAATAAGAACTTATTATTCAAAAAATAAGAATTATTAAAAGGCCTGAAATTTTTGTAAGGGGCTCAAGCACTACATACACCAGTAGCAGCAATACAAGTATTTGAAGCCATATGTCATGGGCTAGATTCTTGGCCCAATTTATTTCAATAATTAAATTAAAATGGTCAAACTTTATTTTAATACAATTTTAAATTTTTAAATAAATTTAATTAAATAATTTAATTCAAAAAATATTTCTACTTATGCTTTATTATTGTGACTAATAAAATATATAAGGCTAACATTTAGAGAGTAAATATAAGTTTTACAAATTTAAGAAAATAAATATAAATATAAATATAATGATTTCACTAAATTGAAATTATTTAACAATATTTAATTATTAAAATTATTAAAAATTTTCATTAAAATAAAATCTAAAAATTTATATTAGTTATGAATTTTTTAATATTATAAAGTAAAAGTAATTATATGTCTTTCTTCCATAATAACTTATTTCAATAAAATAACAAACTTTTATGATGTGACTGAGAATAGAAGATAAATATTCAAAGCTTATCAAAGTATTTCAATCAATTTTACGGATACCGTACTGGGCTTGATATCCAATTGAATTTTAGTATAGTACTGTACTGGTACTTGTTAATACTGAATACTATTTCAGGTTTTTTAATTTATGAAATAGTCCCTGAATTTTTTTAAAAATTGTAAAATAGTCCATTATTATATTATACAGTTGTATTGTATATTTTTAACCCTGTCTCTAAAAATCATAATAATAAATAATAAATACAATTAATATGAAATAATAATAATTTTCAGATATTTCACATATAAATAATAACCACAATTTTTATGAAAAAAACAATCATCATAATACAAATATAAAATTAAAAACAATGCAAAGTATTTAAACTATTACATTTTCATTTTTCATTATATAATAAATAATAATTACATCAAAACATCTAATAAAAAAAATAGATATCCTTAAATCTCAAATTATTACAATTTACAACAGGAGTTCGTGATAAAGAAACAACCAAGTAGAATTGAAATATGAAACAAACACAAATATTATTTAATTTACTATCATTCGAATATATTATATATTTAATTAATTAAAATTAATTAATACTAAAATTAAAAATATCTTAATTTAATTTATAAAATTAATTTAATAATTATTAATAAATATAATTATATTTTAAAATATATAAATTTCAAATAAAATTT
>JANKOD010000001.1:23287448-23303688 GCA_026284645.1 Erythroxylum acuminatum | reverse complement strand
TTTATAAACTAATATTTATTTTATATATTTTCAATTATTAAATCAAAATTTATATATTTTAAAATTATATTTTAAAAATAATTACATTTATTAATAATTATTAAATTAATTTTATATATTAAATTAAAATTGTGATTATGTCTAATTAAATGTAAAATGAAATAGAACGTGAAAAAACAATAATTCGAAAAAATAATTCCAAATTTTGATAAAATACAAAAATTTGAATTATTTTCATTATTTTACAATAAATTATTGTATTTAGATAATTATTATATATAGATATATATTATATATAGATAATTATTATATTTAGAAATAATTAGAATATAATAAAGATATGTATAAAGTTTAATTGTCATTATTATTTATAATTAAGATTTTTGAAAATATGGTTGATATAAACAGTAAACTAGTAAAATATACAGCACAACAATACAATATACTAATAGACTATTTTGTAAATTTTAAAGATTTTAGGAACTATTTTATAAATTTTAAAAATTATCTAAAACAGTACCCGGTACTGATCGGTACCGGTACAGTTCTGTTCCAGAACTTAATTCGATACCGAGCCCGATATGATATTCATAACTTTGCCAGTGACATTTATTATAAGGAATGAAAGTCATTCCTCTTGAGAGTATCAAAAATCAGTTCATTCAATCATAATAAATAACCAAACAACGTTTATCATTTCTTATCCATTGATTCATTCCCAGAACTCTTAACGAAGCACCCCCTAAGTTCATGAGCTATAACAAGTACTTTCCCTGTGAGCAAAAACAGAAGCTATTGAATCTCAGAGGGTAAATTCATTGTGAATGTATTCTACATTGTCACCATACTCAGCCAGACAAAGGCATTTTATCATTTACAGCTATAATGACATATGCACAGTTCCAGTACTTACGAAGCAACATTGAGCCTTTTAACAGAGTGATTCCAACTAGAATGAATCACGACTGTTACCAGTAAACTATACCCACTATGATGCGATCTTCGTATGTAAATGAATCTTTTGTCGAGCAGATCGCAAAGAAGGGAGGGGAATGGGAAGTAGATGCTGCCACAACTAAAGCATCTCTCCAGCCATGTACAGGATTTTTCACAGGATTCAACTCTCTTTGATCCTGAATCACCTTAAAATTGATAATGAGGCTATTCAGCTGCCTGGATAGATCTATCCAGAGAAAGTGCAAAATAATTGAAAAAGAAAAACATGAATTCAGGTCAGAGGTTAATACTAATGATTTTTGCTATCCCTTTTTGGCCTTCAAATCCTTGTTCTGAGAAAATCCACTACCAGAAAGGAGCTTTGATAGAAAACCTTCACTACTGCTTTTATATCCATTTATATCACTTAATTTGCTTATGAGAGACCAATGAGTGTCAAAATCTGGTTCATATCCACTTTGTTGCATCATACGCACCAGTTCTGATGCCTTCGGTAGATTATTCTCAGTGCGGTACTTCTCAATTACAGTGGAATACATCAATCTGGTTGGGGTTTCACCAGTCCAAACCATCAAATTCAGGAGTTTTTCTGCTTCTGTAGTTTCTCCGTCGTCGCAAAGTTTGCGGACGAGCAACTCCCATGTCTTGAAACTTAATTTAAGATCCCTGTCCAACATCTCAGCATGGAAATCCAGGGCTTGATTAAGATGATTGCAGGTGCAGAGACAATGGATGATAGATTCATAACTGGTATAAGAAGGAAGATTTGCTTTCTTCAACATTATGTTCAAGAGATCAACTGCCCTTTGAGGTCTTCCGTAATCGCAAAAGCACTTAATCAAATTATCATAATTGATAGTATCCGGAATTAAATCTTTATCTGCCATCTGATCCAGAAAATACTCTGCTTCTTGAAATTTACTGCTAGAAAGAAGACCTTTGACAATCATGTTTTGAACGACTGAGCCATGAACTGATCCTCTCAATCCCATTTCTCGACTCAACTCCAACATCTTATCCAGTTCTCCAATCTCGGAAAGGAGAGTCATTGTTGTTCTTAAGCTGCGATAATTCAACCTAAGTCCAATTGAGATCATAGTAGACAGATACTGCAGACAATTAGGAACATCTTTACATTTTGCAAAACCATATACAAGAAAATTGTAAGTCACCTCATCAAATTTTAGTCCTTTCTTCTGCAATTGGTTCAAAACTTTATTCACAAGCAAACTGTTTCCTACCGAGAAAAGATAGAAAATCAATATGTTGTAAATTGCAAGCTCATCAGACTTGCCATCTCTTAACATTAACTCTGTCAAGTTTAGTGCGCGAATGAACTTACATTCCACACACATAAACTTCACAAACTTCCGGTAACTCGAAAATGATAAGCTCGCAAATTTTCTTATCAAAATGGCCAGTAGCTCTTTTACTTTTCTCAAGTTCTTAGCCTGACAATACCCTTGAAACAGCATGTTGTGAACTTCAGCATCTGGAAGCACTCCTTTTGCAAGTATATCTTGGTTTAAGGTAGCTGCTTCATCAACCTTTCCTACAATACACAATCCTTTTATCAAAGAACTATCAACAGAGTTGCAAAATGAAGGATTCTGTCTCGAGACAATTTCTCTCATCGTAAAAGCTTCGGCCAGTCTGTTTTCCCAACAAAGACGAGGGATCATAAAGAGAACAATATCCAAAGGAGGAACGAACTTACTGGCCAACATTTTATCCAATATTGTAAAGGCAACAGAGGAAAATTTCCCCCGGCACAACCCTTTCATTAAATGGCTATAAGCCAATTCATCCAAGACAAATCCTTGCCGTAGCAGTTCCTCCACCAACATGTTTGTGGTACCTGAAAAACCTGTGGAACATAACTTTTCAAGAAACATATGACAAATTTCTGATCTTGAGTGAGGATATGATATCATCATCCTTTTAAGAAGCTCCAACGCTTCCATCAGCATTCCATGGCGGCACATGCATTCAATGACACAATTGCAGTCCTCCAGCTTGGGCAACCATTTGCAGCCTTGGAGAACATCCCAGAAGTCATAAAGGTCCCGCAAACTTCCCATTTTACTTAGACCCTTCAATACAGCAGTATATGTCATATTCGTAATTGTCAGATTCCTGCAAAGCATTTCATTAAAAATTTTCTTTCCTTTGAGAGTCAATCCATTCTTACAGTATGCTTGAATAAGCAAGTTTTGAACTTCTTGGTCTAGTTGGTTAGCTAACTTTGGCAATTTCTGTAGAATATTTCTGAACATTTTGAAATGTGAACGGGAAGCACAAAGCTCCTTTACTAGTCTTGAGAAGACGGCCAAAGACAGTTCTTGACCCCATCGAGCCATTTCATCCACCAAGGGGATAGCTGCTTTGAAATTTCCATTGTCAGATTCTTTCTTTATGAGAGAATTAAAATCAGGTACAAGGGACTGATCAAGAATTCCCATAAGTCTTTTGTCATATTCATCTACATCTGTATCCAAATAAAGTCCATTTCCAAGATGATCAAAGAATTCAGTCTTGGAAAATTTGATGTCATTGTCCCTCTTTAACCTTACAGAGAAAGGATTCAGTCCCAGGATCATAAATGACTTGGAGAGTGGATCTTCAACTGAACAGGATTCAATCAAACCAAGATCAACCATCTGAAGAACAGTCTTTTTTGCTCGATCAAATTGTCTAGCTTTGCAATAACCTGCTAAAAGAATTTCGAAAGTTGATAAATTGGGAGTTGCGCCCCCATCAAGCATTTCTTCAAGGATGTCTTGTGCATGTTTCCACAAACCTCCTTTAAATACTGCAGCAATAAGAGCATTGTAAGACCATACATCAGGTTTAAGGCTTTTAGATAACATCTCTGACAAATAAATAAAAGCACCCCTCAAATTCCGTTCATAGCAACACCAACAAATCAAGATTCCAAATGTTACTTCATCAGGCTTAAAACCTAAATGTTCCATTTCCAGCCTGAAAAGGTTTGCTCTTTCTACACCATAATTACTACATAACAAGTTCACAATTCTATTGCCAGTAAAAACATTTGGTGAACAATTCATGTCAACAAAGATACTCAGTGAATCTTCAAAATCCTTCTTCTCACAATACCCACAAGCAATCTCATTTACAACAATGCTGCTAGGTTGAAGACCTAAAGCCATGAGTTTCTTAACAAGATTCCTTGCTTCTTGAATCATTCCATCCCTACAAAGCAATCTAACAACAACCTGAAAACTAGTCATGTCCTCATTGTTCAAACCCATCCCCATTTCTAGCATATCCAAACAAACTCGAAATGCCAATTTAGTTTTCTTCGTCCGCAACAAAAGCTTGAGAAGAACACAACAAGACAACAGAGATGGTTCTAAGCATTGTTGCCTCATACTATCATACACTAAAAGAGCTCTTTCACCATCACAAACACCAACATATCCTTCAATCAACTGACTTGAAATAGCACACTCATCAAAAGCTATTCCTTTCTTCTCCGTCGCCAGAAGCAATAACTGAACCTCTCTAAACATCCCATGTCGTATAAGGATCGTTGCCATAACCTCACATGACTTGGGAAGATGCTTGAAACCGTAATTCGAGTCATTAGCCCACTCGAAAATCTGCCACAAAGACTCGACCTTTTCATCTCTAACTCTAACTCTTTCAGACTCAAGCTGAAAACCCAGTAATAGTTCAAGTACATCTTCAGGTTTCAATCTTGAAACTCTCATAAAACGGCGGGTGACATCAGGTATTGTATCAGAAAGATCCAAGAGAAGGGCTTTGAGAGTAGCATCGTTATAAAAATTCTCCCTTTTGCGTTTGCTTTCGTCAGTTGCAAAATGACAACTAGATAAAACAGATTCTGCAACACCAATGAAGTCTAAAGATGAAAGCTTTATGTGGGTATGGCTTGTCTGACGACAACTTGAAGGTGTTATGAGGGAAGGGTCAGTGGAGGAAGAAGAAAAGAGGAACCGTGGTTTAACAGAAAGAGGAAAGAGAAAGCCGAATTTTTTGAGTTGACGACTTTTGGTGTTGAGAGAGGAGAGAGTTTGAAACATGTGATTCCAGTGAAGGGAAGCGCAGGTGGCGGTGGCGGTAGTAGTTCCGGATGACCGGAGCTTGGCAGGTCATACTAGCGGGAAATGATAACCACCAGCCGTCCTGAGGCCGAGAACAGTGATTTTCTTTAAAATTTATAAGAAAATAGTTAATATAATTTTAAATAAAAAATTATGATAACTCTTATTTATGTTATTAATTAGTTAGCCTGTAATTTATAGTCAATAAGCATTATTAATAAATATCAAAAATCTTTTTTTATATCTTAAATTAATTAATCGATAAATTTATATTATGAAAATAAGCAATATTTTGTTTTCTTATATTCATATAAAAGTTAATTAATTAATTAATTTCATATCAATTTTGTTAGAATTTGGTGATTTATCTCATAATATCATAAACTCTAATATCTAGTTTTTACGATTATATAATAATTAGTATTATTTTAGAACATAATATAACAAAAAATTATCAAATAGAAACCAATTTTATAATTTTGAAAATTTTATGAGAATATAAATATCAACATAAATTTTTAAAAAATACAAAAAAAAAGTTAGAGACATGTCCATAAACATAGAAATACATTAAAATTTTTAATTAATAAATTTTTAATTAAATTAGCCTGGTGAGTATAGTGAATCATATATACATTTAGGCAAGTCCATAAACATAGAAATACATTAAAATTTTAATTTAATTAAAAAGTACTTTTTATTATTATTCATGATATTGATAATCAAAGTACAAAACCTTTTTCCTACAAAAATAAGCTAAATGTAACAGATACATTAGCATTTAAATACAAGGTCTAAATATGTCTAAAAGTACACAGCTGCTTAAAGAGATTATTTGCGAGGATCAGATCTCCTGTTCACTTTCCCGGTGCCACTCTGTGCCCGTAAAATCTCATTTGATGCTCAGGGTGGCACTTGGAAAGTGGAACAGCCACACCGTGCCCTATTTGCGACTCACTTCACAGAGAATCCTAAATCCTAATAGCGTCTGTGGCTATCCAGGCACTCGTCTCATGCATTATCTAAAACCTGCCAAATATATTCCACAAAATCAACAATATACCAATTAAAGCTACACTTACAAGCAAAATAATCTGAGAGTAACTAAAAGGAACATGCAACATACCTTTCTGATCTTTTGTTTTTTGTCAATCCAAAGTCTACAAGTAAATACAGGAACAGAATGTGGTACAAGAAAATTTTCAACTCTACTTCTCTAATTTCAGACCATTCGAGTATAAACAACAATTTATGTTCAGAGTTAGACAGCACAAGATAATATCAACAACGTCACAATGCAAATTTGACTGTTTCCGATAAATCTACATGAATTTTTTTAAAAAAAAGTTTGAACAAACTCATCTTTAAGCCTAGGAACAGCTATTAGATGTTAAATGCAGGATTGATAAAGTTGACAAACAGTCTAAGAATAAATGAGGGTACGATTCAGGGTTAGCATGGTAGTTTACATTTAGACTAAACTTCTTGATAATATCTAATAATATTAAAGCTCCATTTCTAGGGTAGGGCCTCGGTTGCAGTTATTTTAGGTTCTACAATCTATAAGTAATGGTCTCAGATTTGAGCCAAATATGTAATAAGAAAAGAGTCTTCAAAATAAATCAGTCCAGTACAAGCAAATATCTCTGACAAGATGGTAGACAACACTGCCTGCATATGAAGATACAGATGAATACGGGTCCTGCAGTTCAAACATTATTAGAGTTCGTTCACATCTTAAAGCAACTTGTGGATATTTGTAGCTAACAGAAGTAGTTCGCACTCCTTAATACAACCACCAAAGGAGGGAATAACATGGTCTTTTGAAACATTCCACTAAATAAACAAGGCAATCATGGATGCCTGGAAAAAGGTTCATGGAAGCACAATAGGAAGAGCTTGGTAATTAGTTGTCAAGAAGAGACAAGTTTCTATATGGTCCTCCTAGGTGAAATCGGCAAGATGGGCCATGAGTATGTCAAACCCCGGTACATCTGGTCTTCCAGTTTAAGCAGTAGGCTTCATCAAAAGAGGCAGTAGGCTAGCTTCAGGCTTCATGGATCTCAGCTGTTTGGATAGGAAGGGAAGGGAACAAAGGTAGATATGAGCATCAGAATTCTATACAATGGGAGCCTGGACAGGTTAAGCTTTGCTAGTATCATAGTATCACATTCTAGTATGTGCCAGGTTTATATCAGCTGAAATTGCCGGGTCCATATACATGAAATCCAATGGAACAAGGCTTACCTGTGGGCAGACACCTTCAAATCCTAGTAATAGCTTTTGCGCCGTGAAACGGGGGCCTGACCAGATAACCTACTAATATAAACTACATGTTAGGACTTGGAGCTCAAGAAGACGTGACATTTCAAATTTTCCGGAAATAATAAATAAACCAAATAATATATATCTTCCCGTGGCCATTGACTGGAAAACAAGTTAGGTTAATATATTGCACTGATACAGTATGTCATTTCCTCTAATGGTGACATAAAGAGAGTTCACTGAACCCTGTGGGATGAAATAGTTTAATTCCTAAATTGTTTTGTAACCAAATGTCACATCTTAAGAATGGTCCTGAATAGACCAAAATTTTAGAAGTCATAATCACGCACAAAAAAAGATATTTTTCTTACCCGGAAGAACTAATACGCCCTGATGAATAACTGCTATATGCTCCATAAGCACCCCCACTGCCGCCAAGCTACAAAACAAAGAGGAGAGAGTAATTATTTAATCCTAGAAAACCCAAGTTTGTTCTGTTCAGACCTACTTTCAAAAATCCAAGCAAAGCAAATTGCAGAACATAGACCAAAATATCCATAAATATTCCGCACTCGAGAATTTATGAAAAAAAAATGATACACAGCTGTTTCTTAAATTAGACGTACCTGAGAACTACTGTAACTACCATAAGTTTCACTAGCAGCATAATCACTTGAACGATAACCACCAGAATAGGAATGACTATGTCCAGGCCTTCTAGTATCTTTGGGATCATAACTCAAACTATCTGATCTATCAGTTGGAACATGAAGATAAGGCAGAACTGGAAGAAACGTGGATATTGCACCTTCCCTATCAAAAGCATTTGCTCTTAATCGCTGACTTACTTGTATAAGAGCATCCTTGGCAACATCAAGGTCTCCAGATACCTAGTGATTGGAAAATAAATTTTTTATTTCCCGTAATCATTAACTTGAAAGAAATCATGAATGACAGTTACAAGAATAAGAAATTAGAGTTCTAGCCACCAATTATACATTCCAACCTACCTGCACCATCTCATCATTGTCAGTTGCAATTTTGGGAAGGTTGTCCTTTCCAAGAATGCGGATGTTAGCTTTAGTAGATTTCCTCATCTCATTTATAATTGTTCCTCCCTTACCAAGAAGGCAGCCAATTCGAGATGTAGGTACAAGTAGACGAGTCGTGTATGATATCAGGCCCGAATCTCTTTCAACTTTCTCACTACACCTAGGTTGTAAATGCAAGACTGCTTCTATGACTGGAGAATATTGATCATCGAGGATCTGAATGGAAAGAGTTAAAAATTATCAGACTACGAAGTAACAACTCAATTAATAAATTAAGACAAATGGGTAAGGGAAATCAGTATTTACCTCCTTAGCTGAAATAGATATCAAGCAATCATCTGCATCAGTTGTTGAGCTGTCAACTTTAATAACTGCCCCAGTATCCTTTCTGATCTGATTAATGATGGCACCACCTTTACCAATCACACCACCAATGTTTCCGCTGGGACAAACAATGCGAAGGGAAAATTCTTTTGATGAAAGTTCATCTCTTGGAGCAGCATATAAGGAACGTGACCAATCTGCAGTCCCTTTGTATCCTCCATAAGGACTGACTAGTGGAGCTATTCCAACAATTGGAGCCCCTGCAGTTGGGCCAATCATGGAACCACTAGAAGAGTACGCATTGGTGACAGCTGAAACAAGTAAATGTTGAGATCGTGATGGATTGTCATGAAGGCGAGATGCAATCTGATATAAAGCCTTTTTTACAACTCTAGCTTCACCAGTAACCTGAAGTGAAATGGCAGAAAGACATTTATAAAAAACAGTTCCTTCGGCCAAAAAGACCACAAACAAGAACTTCTTTTCCTTAAAAGCACCAAATCAAAAGAATGAATAGTTCAAAGGGGCACAAAGGCATTCTAAAGAAGCTTCCATCTAAGTGACATTATACAAAAGGTTTCAATAACCAGAATTCATCGACAAAATGTTCTGTATAATATGAAGAGGAATGAGCACACTAGAAAAAGGGGCATTGTTGAGACTAACAGAGAAATTTGAATAAAATAGTGAAGTACTTAAGTTTAATGAGGTATACATAAAACTTTGAACTTATGAAAATTTACAACTTTATGACCTGAACATTAATTTGCATCAACAGGTACATAAAATTTTCTTTTCAATATTGACCCACCATCAACTTCCAAAAAAAATTAGCATTAATCCAACTAACCATTTGTTCATTTTGTTAAGTCATCTTCCAATATACCAGTTAAAGATGCATTATAGTTAAAATTTTAACGTTTTCGTGTTCAGGAATATGATGGAAAGATGATAAGAACTATACAAAATCTAAAAGATAATTTGATTCTTCAGGTTCGATAAACTTCTAACCTCGTGTGTGAAGAGATAACTATATAACATAATTGGTTAACTATCATAATTTAATTGTGCATGGAAATTAATTACTAGTCTTTTTATTTTAAATTTCCCTTTGTTCATAATAAAGTATGGGGAAAAAAAGTGAATATTTTCGCTTAGAGCTTTTGAACATAATAAAAACAAGATGTTTAAGTTTGTACCACCAGTGACCAGTAATTACTCAACAAAGGAGGTATAACGAATGGAGAAGGATTAAGAAGAAAATAGCACTTTTGGAAAATGAAATTTCAAGGAAAACAAGTACCAGCAGAAGCTCATCAGTGTTCAATGCACAAGAAGGCAAACGATCATCCTTAAGTATGCGAATTTGTGCCCCAGTCTCGCTACGGATGTTTTGAACTATTTGCCCACCTTTGCCAATAATGCATCCTATCTGATCAGATGCTACAAGAAGCCTAGCAGTGACCTGCTGACCACCTGCTGATTCTTCACCATCGCTAAAATCCTCTGCAATAACCTTATCATGAACCCTGAACAAAGCATCCTGGGCTGGACAAATCTGGCTGTCACTGTCTTCATAGGTATTTGTCTCATCACTGGAGCTATAAATAGTAACAACCCGTTCTTCACATCCCGGGACTGTCTCACCAATCCGAATTTTTGACCTTGTTTCTGCCCTTAATTGCTTGACTATCTCCCCTCCCTTTCCAATAATGCTTCCAATTTTCTTGTTAGGACAAAGATAACGATATACTGTATCTTCCGAATCAATAACAAAATGGTCTCTGTCATCACCGGAATTTCTCCTCTTATTTGACCCGCTGTCATGCTCAGATTGAGGGTGAGACCGTTTCCCATAACTATTCTTCTGACCCGCCATTACCATAGAATCAATGTCTATAGCAAAAGCAATACCATGAATTCACATTGTCCATAACAAAACAACAAACAAGAATCAATATTAAAAAGATTCACATTGTCCATACCAACACAAAAAACAAGAATCAAGATTAGAAAGCACATTGAACCACAAAAAGAAATTCCATCAAGAACTAGAGAAAAACAACCTACCAAACATTTACAAGTGTAGATGCACACACCCCACAACCAAAACACATAAAAGAATCATCAAAGTCTCAATTACAATGAACACAACCACAACCCACATGCAATGAACTTAAAAGAGAAGAACATAACACAAGGAATTAAACTATTAACAAACATTTTAGTTTCAAAGGAGCACAAAAATAAGGCTTAATTATATAAATATGCAAACAACAGCCATTCCCGAAAGCTAAAATGCATAAACAATCTAAAATACAAAACAAAAGGAATTCAAGTCTCTTACCGTTCACTTCCCTTGAATTAATAAAAACTGGAGATACGATCCAAAGAGATAAAATTAAACCCTAATTCACACAAAAAACACGGATCCCACAAAGAGGCACGACAATCACAGAACAAATTGAAGCAGAAAACAGTAAAGCAAACAAAAGGGCTAGATTGGATTGCATGCCTGAGAATTGATGGTACCGAAAGGGATTTGATGAAAGAGAGAGACAGCGCTATTCACTTCTTCTAGGGTTTTGACTTTTGACCCTACCGCCACAAATAATAATTTACGTGTTTGGTTAAATTATAATAAAATTTTGGAAACTTTATATAATAATAATTTGGAAATTTGGAAAGTATTATTATTATTAATGAAAACGCAAAATTTTAATTTATAATTAAAGATGATAAGAAGGTATGAATTTGACATTATTCAATTAAAATTTATTATTTAAATTGTAAAATTTTCGATATTTTTATGATTTTTATTTTTAGATAAATTATTTCTTTTACATTTTTATCAAAAATAATAACAAAAACACGTGATATAAATATTATACATAGATCGATTAAATATTACTAATATAATAACTAAATAATACTTTTAAACTTGATTGAAATAAATTAAACTCGATCTAAATCAATAATTTTAATTAATTATTATTAATTATTAATTTAAGTTAAATTTAATAAATTTTGATCAAATTTAAAATATTAATTAAATTATTATATCAGCAATATTTGATCTATTAATATATAATATTTACATCACTTGTGCTTTAACATTATTTTTTAAACAAATTTTAAAAAAATTTCTAAAACATTGAAGATCAATAAAATATTTTAAAAATTAAAATAAAATAAAATAACTTAAACTATATGAAAGTTAAATATCTTTTAGGATTTTAATAGATGTTGAGATTGGGCTTTTTATCGGCCTAGGCTTGAGTTGCCGAGCCTTGGCTTGGTTTTCTAGAATGGAAGCCTTGGACTTCCTAAGCCGAAAGTTCTGTAATAAAACGACATTGTTTTTAAATATTTTGAATTATAGTAAATCAGGCCACTTAGCCTAGGGCGAATCAGGCTACGGCTCGGTCATCCCTTAGCCTAGTCAGGCTGGGCTCGGGCTGGGCCTAGCCTAACCCAGGATATCATGGGTCGCCCTGGCTGGGCTGGCCTATTGCCATCCAAAAAGGTTACGAGGTTATTTGTTACACTCTACATAATACCCCTTCCGATACCACGAATTCAAGGAGAAGAAGGTAAATTCTCCCAGGCAGGTGACAAAACCTCCACATCTAAGTTCTAATCCCTCCGTAACCTCAAAAATTTTCCTGGAAATCCCGGTGTTTTCCAGATATCCAAACACCAAACGATCCTCAAATTCTCTAATATCGATGTCAACGTCGGGGCAGCCACAATTTCGGTATACGCAGACTCCGTCGAAGGTTTTGCATCTGCGAAACTTGCCGTGGGAGTGCTCCGAGGAGGAGTTAATCGAGCTTTGTAAACCCTTCGGGAAGATCGTCAATACCAAGTGTAATGTGGGCGCCAATCGGAATCAGGCCTTCGTCGAATTCGTAAGCTCAGATCTTTCTCTTCCTCTTTATTGGTTGTTGTTTGTTTCCTCAGAATATTATTTCAGTATCGGGCAGATCCGACGATTATTTGGGGGGTTGAAATTCGTATGACACGTCTGCTTCTTTGCTAAATCCGACTTTGGTTGTGGCTGTATCTATCGAAATCGGGTTTCCTGGATATGGTATTGGAATTTGAATTGGGCCTACGGTTATTAGTTTGGTCTTTAGAGTTCTCTTGCGTTTTTTAGGAATTCATTCGACCCCTGGTTTTGATTTTTGTCCTGTCTGTAGTAGAGTGAGTCTGAGATTGTTAGAGAGTATTTTGGCGATAAATTCTGCTAAACATAAGAATGTGGAACTTTTTTGTTTTCTTTCAATAACGGGAAATTATTATCTTTGTTATATTGTTACTACTGTTTAGCGCAGTTTGCTTTAAAAGCCATAAGATTGTGGACTTTACACAAACCCCTATTTGCATGTCCTCGTTTCACCTTAGCTCATCTGAACTTGCTTGTACACTGTCAAGTTTTGTTAGTTTGTTGATAAAAAATCTTTGTCCTATGATATTTGGTTATCCTTTGCAGTCAGACCTAAACCAGGCAATTCAAATGGTTTCGTACTATGCATCATCATCAGAGCCTGCACAGGTTCGTGGTAAAACTGTGTATATTCAGTACTCTAATCGGCATGAAATTGTCAACAACAAGAGTCCAGGAGATGTTCCTGGAAATGTACTGCTGGTCACCATTGAGGGTGTTGAAGCTGGTGATGTGACAATTGATGTTATCCACTTGGTAAGTGTTGTTAAGTGAAATATATTTCTTATTTTAAAAAAATCAGTTAATAGTTTCATTTGAGAGCATCCGAACATAGAAAAACAGGACAAATGAGCATTTTTTTGACAATTGGTGAATGTTCTGTTGAAGGAACATAAACATATTTTTAAGAGCCTAGCTGGTCATATAGGTGCATGCCACATCAGTCAAGGTGTTAGGTGGTGATGAAGGCACAAAGTTACATTTTTATGTCTTTGCTTTTGTTCCATAATGAAAGTGCTGCTCTTTATTCTTTCCAGAAACTAAAGAATATTTTATTTATTTCATGACCTTGTTGATGGTTTAACTGTAACTTCTGGCCAGCCGTGGAAATCCTTAGGGCAAAGCAAAATACTCGTTATTTTGAAACTATGCATTCTATTTCTGTTTTCATTTTTTCTTAAAGATTTTATAGCTAATGTACCGTAGTATTATAAGTTAAATCAAATCTCTAACATCTATTTTCCTTTGAAATCCTGTACAAGAGTTGTGAAATGGCATACTTAGTACGCAATTTCGTGGTAACCCTTCTGAAACTTTTCTTACTTTTGTTTGGAAGCTATCTAATTTCCATTGATTACTGCAGTGCTTTGGTTTGATCACCTTTCCCCTACTTAGATGCGGACTGATTATGTAAAATTTTGAGTCGATTTTATTTCAAAGCAATTGAAACACAGATGGTGATAACTCTTATTTAGATCTTTTTTTTGGAGACAGTTTGGAAATATTGTCATGCACGTCATACTGCTTTCTATGGTCTATCTTGACGTATTCATGTACAGGTGTCAATTCTGCACTTATATTCTTAAATATCCTGACCTTTCTTTTCTGCTTCTGATTGTTAGTGATTGGTATGGATCAGAACATGTATCTTCAAACTCCTTTAGTTATGTGTGTTAGCTTTTTGTATTGAATTATTCAGGTGTTTTCTGCTTTTGGATTTGTGCACAAGATTGCCACTTTTGAAAAAGCTGCTGGTTTCCAGGTGAGATGTCAGAAATTGATTTCGGTTTCTATTTTTTGATGATTTCTTTTGGATCATTATCAATGCTGTGGAGCTACCTGATAGGCACTTATTCAATTCACTGATGCGGAGACTGCATCTTCTGCAAGGAATGCATTAGATGGAAGAAGCATACCAAGGTATGCATTTTCCTCGGAAGATATTCTCGTCCTTTATTTGAATTTGAGCTTTCAATTCTTCTTAGATTTGCCTTTCTTTTCCTGCGACAAACTATTCAGGTACTTGCTTCCAGAGCATGTTGGCTCCTGTCACCTGCGCATTTCATATTCTGCACACACGGATCTCAATATCAAGTTTCAGTCTCATAGAAGCAGGTAATGAAGAGCCATATGGTCATTGCTAAGATTCTTGATAACATATAAGTCATGTTACTGGTTAATGTTATTATTTCAGACACAGTATCTTTCTAATTTATGTGTGTGCTTTTATCATGTACTGGGTTAGTAACCAGAAAACAGATTTATTATCATGGCTGCTTAGTAATTTTCTTCATATGTTGACAGTAGTTTAGTGCTGTTGTTCATGTCATTGCATGCAAAGTTTCACCTTTTGTTGCCTAGAATACAATAATGTTTCTCCCAATAAACAATGATATATTGTGTTGGATGCTGTTGTGCTGCCTGAAGTGTTGTTAATTGAGGTATTTCAATCGGTTGCTCTTGAGCTTCTGAAATATTTACCTCAGCTCATTTCTCCTATTTTTTCATTTCAATATTTCTGCTGTTTCCCTTCTCTTTTTAGTTGGGAAAACAATAATCTGCTGAGATTAACAGAAAGTGGCCAGATAATCCAACTTTTTTCTTGTAATTGGCCATCTATAGATGTCTTTAGTCTTTAATTTCAGCTTACCTGTTTCTTCTGGCGACTATGCATATCTTATAATTTACTTCATAATTTTGTTGAGTATAGTTTTGCTTATTTTGATGATGCTTGTATCTCTAAGTATCACATTTATTATTTACTCCGGTCACACTGTTTTTGTAATAAGTATTTTTTTATTGCCTGGGGCGTGTTAGTCATACTTCTTTAGGAGCTGTCTTGATTGATATGTTTGCTTTTATATTTTCCTGATAATTGTTTAGGGACTATACAAATCCATATCTCCCTGTGAATCCTACTGCAATTGAGGGACCTATACAGGTACATCGTATGAGTACCTTTTTCTTTGTTAACATACTTTTTTGGTTAGTGTTGGCTGTCCCTTAACAAACTGTTATCTCCAGCTTACCGTAGGTCCTGATGGAAAGAAGAAGGAGCCTGAAAGTAACGTGCTTCTTGCTACAATAGAAAATATGCAGTATGCTGTGACAGTTGATGTTCTCCACACGGTGAGTAGTATAGTCACTCATTTCACCTCCATGAAGTACTGTTTTGGTGGGAACTTTTCTTATGTATCATGTGGTTGATTGTCTGTAATAGGTATTTTCTGCATTTGGTACTGTTCAAAAGATTGCAATATTTGAGAAAAATGGTGGAACGCAGGCACTGATTCAGTACCCTGGTATGCTACTTTAATAAGCAATTTTTTTGTGGCATTAATATGACTTACTGCTTGATTCAATATCATTAAACCTTGTTTGGTAATGTGGAGATATTTTTCATCAGAAACTAAAATTGCTTGTAACTAGTCTTTCATCTTTGGTCAATCAAACTTTATCTTGTGCAATTCTGCTATTTATGGCAAATCATTGATTGTTACTGGAACATTATGCAGGCATGAGAACTTGATTAGCCTTATCATGTGTCACATACTACATCTTCAAGAGTACATGTTGTTTCTGTCAGATCATTTCACTGTTCA
>JANKOD010000001.1:23266583-23281349 GCA_026284645.1 Erythroxylum acuminatum | reverse complement strand
GGCTTTTAAGCAAAGCTGGACAGCTTCACGAGGCTCAAAACTTTGCTTATCATGTCCATCGGAACTATGATTTGGGAAAACAGATTGCAGAACAAGCGCTGGAGATGGACCCTACTGATGTGAGTAACAAAACAGGACACACAAGACAGAATTTTTGTGTAAAAGATTGAATGCCTATAGCCTGAGATTTATCTTGAATAATTAGATAATACCATTATTGAATGCTTCTCGAATTGAATGACAATCAACCTCAATATGCTTTGTACGTTCATGATAAACTAGATTAGCCACAATTTGAATAGCACCGGTGTTGTCAGCATGTAGTGCAGTAAGATTAGATTGTGAGTAACCCAATTCAGAAAGTAAAGCGCGTAACTAGGTAATTTCAGAACATGTCATAGATATTGCACGATATTCCTCTTCAGTTGAGGATTTGGAAACGCGTTCTTGTTTCTTACATTTCCAAGAGATCAATGCATCACCCAAGTATACACACCATCCAGTAGTGGAATGTCACGTATCAAGACAACCAGCCTAATTAGCATCCCTGTAAGGCTGAGCCACATGTGCTCTTGATGATGATGAACTTGATGAACAAATTTTCTAGTTGGTCTGGGATGAAGATAAATGTATAGAAGAGTGAAATTTTTGTGTCTTCAGATGTTCGTAATCTAGAGTGGATTAGTAGGTTGGTGGGGTTGCCTCTCCAAGAAACATCGTTCAAGTATTTGGGAGTACCGATCACTTCGGGTAAGCCTGAATTTTCTGATTTCTTGCCATTGTTGGAAAAATTGAAAGGCCAAACCAATGCTTGGCAAAATCGTTTCCTATCACTTGCTACTAGAGTCACTCTTATTGTTTCAATGTTGATCAGTATGCATGTACATTGGACTGCTCATGTGGTAATTCCAAAAAAAGTAATAAAGGAAATGGAAGGGATATTGAAATCCTCTTTATGGACTGGTAAGCATGACAATTGCAAGGAAGCCAAAGTCAAATGGAGCGAAATTGTAGTGCCAAAAAAACAAGGGGGTTTGGGCATTATTTTGATCACACAAATGCAAAGGGTATTACTTATGAAGAGAATATGGAGATTATTTATGGATAAAGAAGCGATGTGGGTCAAGTGGGTGCAAACTTATCACCTTAATGGGCAGAGTTTTGGCAAATTCAGTCGAGCTATGAACATTCTTAAATTTTTAAAAGTTTGTTGCAGCTACAAGACATGATTTATCCTATTATTAAAAGTAGGGTCGGGAATGGAAAGGATACATGTTTCTGGTTTGACAATTGGAGTGAATTCAGCCCATTACGGTTGCGGACATATCTAATAGTTTTTAGAAACCAAATCTCTAAGGAAGCTACAGTGGCATGGATAGTTCAGGAGAGGGCATGATTGAATAGATGCAGATTTGGCCGCTTACTTGAACATTATGTGACTGGTGTGCAACTTCGAAATCAGACGGACAAGTTGATTTGGGCAACAAATCAAGATGGGGAATTTACGACCAAATCAGCACACGATATAGGGAGAGAGCTACATGAAGAGGTACCATGGGCTGAATTGGTATGGAAACAGGTGTTAAGTCCCAAATCTGCTTTTTTCTTGTGGTTGGCTATTAAAAATAGATCGAGAATGAAGGACCGATGGTTCGGTAGCTATGATCCCCTTCGTGTGTTGTGTAAACATGTTGATGAGAGTATAAATCACTTGTTTTTTGAATGTGAATATACCAAAGTGGTATGGAGCAGAATTTTGCATATGATACGGATACCAAATTTCTCCTATGAATGGAATGAGGTGTTGAATGATGTTATATGGTATTCCAGACTTTGGAGGCGAGATGGTCTCATCATTCGGACCTCGTTTCAGATGGTGATATATCACATATGAAGCGAGAGGAATAGACGCTTATTTAAGGAAGTGAATAACACAAGTATGAGCTTGCTACTATTATAGTTAACTTGATTAGAGAGTTAATCAGAGCGAATGGGAAGCAAGGCATCATTAGATAGGAAGTCAGAATGATTTGGTTTATTTAGCTGATTTATGTGGTTATGGGCGGAATATGTTTTTAGTAGTATCATAGTAGTTGTAGTAATTTTGTAATTATCCTTGTAATATGATTGTATATTATAGTTTCCAGCTTTGGTAATATATTTCTTTTAATTTTCAAAAAAAAAAGTAAACTAAACTCCCAACTAGGCAATCCATGCAACAATGTGAAAGATTGCTTCACATTCACTGATGCTCTCTGCAAGGTGATCAAAAAATAAAAGGAGATTGACTCTATGATCAGGTAAAGATATATCTCCTAGGAACAAAATTCTCCTCCAAAAGAAAAAGACGGAGATGGTGGTGGTAAATTCAGTTCTCCTCGATTGACTGCAGTTTATCTTCCTCTTGTGTACTTTGGCTTTGGGTAATACCTAATGACGCAGACGTGAACTTCGGCATTTGAATTAGAATTACCATAATGTCCTTGATTTCGTTATGGACGGTTCGAATTAGTTCGTTTATTTAGTTATTATTTATTACCCGCCGTTTTTATATAATATGTAAGAAAATAAAAATGTTATTTTTATAAAAATTATTTACAGTTTAGAAAATTCTTACATTATTAAAATTACGTTGAAACATTAACTACTTAACTAAAAATATTGAACTATTAATTTATCGGATATTTTTCCTCATAAGGTGAAATAAAACAAGATTTAAGAAAAATATTTTAAAAATCAAATATTTGTTAATTTTTTAATGTTATATATTATTGTGGGGTAGGTTAATTTTAGGGTTTTTTTGTTTTCAATATTTTAAAACTTATATATTTCCTCTAAATTCAAAATTATTATCATCCAATCTCTTTTTCATATTTTATTAGGTTGTTGTTTATTTTTACCTTGAAAATAAAAATAAATAAAAATAATAAAATAAGATATAAGAAAGTTATTTATAGAAAATATATTTATCTTAAAATAGTGCCTTCATTAGCATTCACACTTAGCATATACAAGTTCATTTTGTCCATACATCAAAAACTCGGGACTCACATAAATATGTGGATTAGATGGATTGGAACAAGATTGGAATAGCAAAACTGGCATAAGTGATTTCATTTTGCATAAGCTCTAAGGTTTGTATTCCAATGACAGTATAAAAGCTGATGAGCCACTTGTGTGCATTATAATAAATTGTCAAACATATCAGTCTATTTTATTGTTCAAAATTATACTTCAGGAAAGAAACTTATCTCTCAATTTTATTTTTATTTTTAATTGATATTATTTTATTATTTTAATATATATATGTATATGTGTATATATATATTTATTTGGATCTATCGAAAATAGTTTCTCTATTAATTAAAAGTAAGATTGTATACCACTAAACTTTCGTCTTAGAATTTGCATATTAGAGAAACTTTCGTCTCATAATTTTATACATACTTTATACTTATCTGCGTCAGAATAAATTTTTGTGAACTTTCGTCTTAGAATTTGCATATTAAAGAAGAAGCTTGTTTCTTATAAAAACTGTTTTAAGTCCAACTGATCAATCCATTTCAAATGTTCAAAACAACAAGTTTAACGAAGAAGTTTATTTACTAATTAAAATTATATATATACAACAATAATTTAATAAAAATCTCACTGATACTCAAAATTTAGTAAGATTTAGTAGTACATGTCCTTACTCTTTGCCGATATATATATATATAACGAACAATTTTTACTCAAGTTTGGGGTTTTCAACTATCTATAGTGTAACTCCTATTTATGGAGGGGAGGGATGGTGGTGATAACATCCTATTGGTTCAGGAACTGTTAAAAGGCTATACATGCACGAGGTCCTCCCGAAATTGCACTATTAAAGTTGATTTACAGAAAGCCTTTGATAGTGTTAGTTGGAGATTCTTATTGAAGGTGCTCAAGGACATGAATTTTCCCCCTATGTTCATCAATTGGATCAGTCAATGTATTTCTACTGCTTCCTATGGGATCCTAGTCAATGGAAGCCCTACAGGATTGTTTCAGGGGAGGAAAGGTCTTAGGCAGGGGGATCCTCTCTCTCCCTATCTATTTCTCATCTGTATGGAAGTTCTCACCCAATTGATAAAGCACAACATCTCCCGGGAGCCGAGGTTCAGATTTCACTCAAAATGCAAAAAGCTTTCACTAACTAATTTATGTTTTGCAGATGATCTGATCCTTCTTTGTCATGCTAGCCTCAAGTCGGTTTCTCTCTTGATGGATTCTCTTTCTCAATTCCAAGTGATGTCTGGCTTAGGCACTAATCTACACAAAAGTTTCATTGTTCTCTCTAGAAGTGCCTCCCATCTCTCAAATGCCTTAGTTCAAGCAACCGGGATGGAAATCAAACCTCCTCCTCTCACTTACTTGGGGATCCCTATCTCCTCTAAGCGACTCAGGTTTTGTGAATGTCTGCCTCTGATAGAGAAAGTTCAGAAAAAATTGGGATTGTGGACCAACAAAGCTTTATCCTATGGGGGTAAACTCCAGCTCCTCAAGTCTGTTATTCTGTCCATGAGCACCTATTGGAGCTCTTATATATTCCTCTCCAAAGGCCTCTCTAAAACAATTGAAAAGCTGATGAAACAATTTCTGTGGGGGAAAAAGAATGGGGATAGAGGGCTGGCCAAGGTAGCTTGGCAGTCTGTATGCCAACCCAAAGGAGAAGGGGGATTGGGAATTGAATCGCTGGCTATAAGGAACCGAACCCTCATGTCTAAAAGAATATGGAGGCTACTAAGTGATCAGGAATCTTTGTAGGTCAAATGGATGCATACCTATATGTTGAGAGGTAGGAGTTTCTGGTCTCTAAAACCTAAGCCCACCTATACTTGGTTCTTCAACCAACTACTGGGGATGAGGGATGAACTTTTTCAGCATATAACTTGTCAAAAAGGGGAAGGTGACAGATTCTCCTTCTGGTTTGATAATTGGACAGGAAATGGCTCCTTAATTTCTAATAATATGGCTTCTGCCCTTTTACATCGCATCCCCAAAAATGCCAAACTACAAGCTGTAATCTCTAATGGAAGGTGGACTCTTTCGGTGGATGAGCTTACCAGGCTTAACATCCCTCCTCTCATCCAACATGGGGCTAGGGATACATATTTCTGGAGGGGTCTCCCATTAACTGAGATTACCCCTAAAGCAGTTAGGAAATTCAAGGCCAGACCTGAAAACAAGGTTGATTGGGCCACTTTGATTTGGAATACTGCACTCAGACCTAATATGAGCTTTCTGCTCTGGTTGGCAATGAGAAATCGGCTGAGTACTATGGATAGACTCTCTTTCCTGACCTCCCCTAAGCATTGTGTCTTCTGTCATCTAGAAGATGAAACCAGAGATCACCTATTCTTTGAGTGTGGATTTTCCAGAACCTTTTGGTTTACAGTCTCTAACCTCAGTGCCCCAGATCTCATTGTCTGGAGACTCCAAGACATTTTACAAGAGATTCCTAATCTGTCCCTATCGAAACATGACAAAGTCATAGTACTCCTCTCGATGGCTACTTGTGTCCAGAATGTTTGGCAAGAAAGAAACAACAGAAGATTTTTGAATCAGACAACTTCTATGAACTCCCTCACAGAGATCATCACTACAAAGATTAGAGAACAACTGATTGTTACTCAGCTTCATCTAAACTGCAGTGAGAGACTAGCCTACATTTGGAGGCTCTAAATCTCCGAAGACCTCTACACCCAGTCCATCACACAAGACTATGCAGAAACTAGATTATATCTCAGACATCGCACAAGTCTATTCAGAAACTACAGTACACCTCAGACTTACAGCTTTGATCTCTCCCTTCTCAGGGGAAACCATCTGCTATGGCTTAATCAAGACAGATGACCTACCTCGTTTTTGGCTTGCCTCTCTTAGATCTCTTAGATCTCAGTTAGTAGCAGCCCTACAGATCTGGAGTCCAGTGCGTCCAGGCGTAATGATTCTCCCTTCCCAGACAACATGTATGGTTAGCGCGCATCGATTCCCCTACAAAGCACAATGAAGATTATTGATTTGATCCCAATCACTACTCTCTATTAGCGTCTCTGCTCTTTACTTGGATATCCCACCTTGGAGGCGTCGTTCGCTATAGTCCCTCATCTCTGAGTCTACAGAATCGCCATCGACTATCCAAATTAGGGTAATTTATTTTGAAGCTTCGCGAAAGAGTGAGGTAGTTTTACCTAGCTGAGAACAGGCTCTGAACGACGGGGAATACAATCGTTTTTAGCTCTCCCATTGTAACGCCCTATGGATGTTGATTGGGCTTTGGTTCTTTTTGTTTCAAATTTGTTTCACGCTTGGTTACTAGCGCCCAATTAGGCATGATCTGCCAAGACTCATCGACCATCCTCCATTTGTCACATTATATTTTTTCAATGAAAATTTTTAATTTCTAAAAAAAACTAAATGCCTTTTATAAAATTAAGAAAAAATTAAAAGTAAATTTTAATTTAATGATAAAACCTTATTAACCTATATAACCTGAAACACTAAACTTGATGCCAGTATTAATTATTTTTCAGAAAGTTAAGAATGAATTGATAAAAAAGTATTCTACAAAATAAGTTTAGCCAAGATTTACATCAAATAACAAAATGAATTAGGTTTACACTAAATCTCAAAATGAATGACAGCAGTGCATTAACCTTGGAAGCTAGGCACTCTTCTATAAGGTGGTTAAGGGGCCAACTTTTGTATAATTTTCTTAGTAATGCATAGGTTATTGTAAGAGTAGTTGCTCCAATAAATTTTCTCATGATGCAATTAAAGCGTTATCTCCTTCATGAATACTGGTAGTTGCAAAACCTCTAGCCTCCCTTGTTTTTCGAATCCTCTCATTCTCTTTGAAGTTGTTATGGGTTCAACATTCCCCAAGAGAAAACTATCATATTGCTATAAACTTTTTTAACTTTATTTTTCATGAGTTATTCTTTGATCCAAAGATATCAACTTTGTAGTAACTTGCTCTAAAGATACTCTCGAGTAATCTTTTATTCATTTCTTTCCATATAGCATACATTAAGTTGGCAAAGGCTATTTGATAGATATTTCAAATTTACTGATTTATCATTTTGTCCCTACTTAACCATTCAAAGATTTCCTCGTCATTACGCCTAGTAACGTAAAGCTTCTAGAGAGATTGGATTATAATTCATATACCTATAAAGAATTCACAATTAAAAAAGAGAGTGTAGAAATTTTGGCTGAATTTTGCAAAGTCTATAGGCTTAACGCTTGTTAATGAATCTTAGTCTATCCATTATAGTTAGTCTTTGTTTGATAACCAGTCATATGAAGAAAGGGACTTTTATAAGAGTATCATTGGCTTAGATTGTGTTACACCAGGATTTTTTGGGCTTGATGACTATAGATCTCTTTACAAGAGTGGTTAGTTAACTTACCTATGGAGTGTTTTAAATAAAGAAAGGAGTCTTATATTTTGAGGTTTGGGTTGTGATATGGAATATGTCCATATTTTGTATATGAGACTCTATTTCCTGATACCTCATGATTGATTTTTGAATAAAATTGGCTATCATATCTTTCAGAGTTGGCTTCTTAAATTGAGGTGTTTGCTATTGTAAATATTCAGCTAGAGTGTGGTGTAAGAGGTACTCCACTCTAAATTGTAAATGTTCTCATATGGTGCAGTTCATGGTTGATTGTATATGGTCTGTTGCTCTCACATATAGGTTGATGCTCTACATTCATGATTGTAATGGTTACTCCTATAAATGTTACAATGGTATGGATGTCAGATGAGCTTTCGAAAAACATGTGAGGAATCTTCTCTTTACTATATAATGATATTACATATTGTGAAGACATATCGTAGCTCCCGTAAGAGTAATATTTGCTCCATCCTTCCATTGTGAGTTGTAGTGATAACTTTAAACCTTAATCCCTAAAATAAACCACAATAACACTTTTAATTTAGAGAAGTTCAAAAGATAGTTAAATGAATACATCAAGAATGCAACAAGATATAATAAATATTAAAAAACTAAATACAAAAAATAATGACTAGAATAATAGCATCCTGGTGTTCCTAATATCACTATCCCCGACAACGGTGCCAAAAACTTGATTAGTTATTTTTATACCAATATGAATTAACCACAAGTGCATGATATAGCTGTAGCTAGTATAAGTAAGCACTAGTCGAATTCTACGAAGATAATGAAACTAGTAATTACCATCCTCTTATAATCTAGTCTATAAATTGATTGTTGATTTTAAATTAAAAATAATACTTAAGCAGATAAAATAAAATAGGAAACAATAATGACCAAAGAAAAACAAAATCACTTAGAAAAAAAATCAATATCAATAATTAGTGCCTAAGTAATGAATCCCCTTAAAACCATTAGAAAATTAACCTTTTATTATGCAATTGTTTTATTGAATATTGGATCGTAAAAATTCCTATTGTATTAACTCACTTAAGACTACTAACAACTAATCTTAGGTTTATCAACTGAATTACTCAGGTTAAAGTTTCTAATATTGTTTTACCGATTTCTAAATTTTGCTATTAGGTTTGATCCTAATCTAGAAGATTTAGGTCAATCTATTTCTAGGTTTACAATCAACTCCTTTCAATTACAGTAGATCTATTGATAAATAGGATTTCTCAATCTTTATGTTTTTAAATCAAATTATGTACTAATGTTTTGGATCTATTAGAACATATATTTGTTAAGTCAAGAAGACTTCACTTCTTCTATTAATTTTGATGAAAGTCAAATAATAATAATCATAGAAGTGTGTGAACTATTTTGATGAATTTGTTAAGTGTGCAGATAAATTTAAGTAGCACAAATCATCAAATCAATAAGATACGTTAGTAAAAGCTGAATAAGAAGGACCAGACGAAGTGCTTAGTCTAAGATACCAGACGAAGCATATGAGACACCAGACGAAGCATATGAATCTATGCAAGACGATGAAAATTGAAGAATGTACTAGAACATCAGTTAGTTGGAGTTAGTTACAAGACTTGACTAATAACCATTTTTAGAAGATTCGACAAGCAGAATTCTCAAGAAAACTGTTGAAGATTTAGGCTATAAATAGAAGAGGAGTTAAATCAATTTACTAGGAATAAAGTTTGGTCTCTAGTTTCTAAACTTTTCAATAAATCTATTATAGGAACCAGATAGGTATTCAAAAATAAACTAGACAAATCAGGAAAAGTAAATCGTAACAAAGGTAGATTAGTAGCTCAAGGCTATAATCAACAAGAAGGAATAGACTATAATGAAACATATGCTCTTATAGCCAAACTAGAAGCTATTAAAGTGAGCCGAAAGTGCAATATTTGGGTTATTTTTCAAAGATTAATTTTTACTTGTCTTCATGGAGTAAGAAGTGAACAAATTTAGCCCAAAAGAAGTGGAGTCATAGCAGCTAGAAAAATAAGGTGGATAAAGAAGAATATCAAAATGACAGTGCAAGCAAAGCTAAACATAAAAGCAAGCAACAGGTAGAGACGTGTGTTTTGCACTGCATTGTGCGCAAAACGCAGGAAACACCTACGCATAATGCAGACGTTGTGTGCACAACGCATCTGTGTTAAACGCAACGCTCAGAAGACACACAAGGGAGTAGTGAGGTTTTAAATGAGTTGCAAAGTTAAATTGTCCAATCGATGGAACAATATGGGCGTGAGGAGTGCAGCGTAGGCGAGGAGGTGCAGCAAGTCACTGGCGGCTTGGACGCAGACGTGAAGGCTGGCGGTTGTGGCTTAGAGAAGCTCCAGCGCAGGAGAAGAGAGGCTGAACAGTGAGAAGCTGTATAAATGGGTTGAACCAAGGGGTTTTTGGCTAGGGATTGGAATGGGGGCTGAAGCATTTTTTTGGGAAAGACCCATGAAGGGCTAGGCATCCCGACACCGATTCGAAGACTAAATTGACGCCGATGACCCGGGTTAAGTGTTTTTTATTATTTTGTTATTTCTTTCTCTCATTAGGAATTGATTGTGTTATTTATGTTAATTGATTTGGGTTTTGTGTATGGATAATCATATTTTCGTTATTGTTCGGTTATTTGTGTATGAACTCATTGGGTGTTGTGAATTGATGATTTTAATGCGTTCATTGAATCGTTAATTGCAAACCTATTGCTAGAATTTCGATATAATCTGTAATTGTTATGTTGAAATTCATGTGTAGTGACTAATGATTCGTAATCATTAAGGATAACATGACCTAGGTTAAATGACGCATCGTATGTGGTTGTTGCCTTGATTAATCGGTTTTCCTAATTCGTAATGCTACTGCCTAATTAAATCTAGAGATCGTATCCTAGGTTGTTCGGTGGTTAGGTTTAATTAACGATCGTATCTTGATTAAACAAAACCTAAGGGAAAACTCAAGTTAATTTCTAACCCACGATTAATAGTTGCTAGGAGAGGTTAAAGAACAACAAAATAATAAATTATGCTTAATTAGGGTGTAGGCCGAGATTGAACCAAAGAACCGGGTCCCTACCAAATTCCCCACATTTATCATTTTTGCATATTTTCTTTAATTTGTTTTTATTAGTTAGTTTCATTTTATTTTCTTCTTTGAAAAATCCAAAACCCACCCTTTTTAATAGACACCGGTTAATTTCATTACATAAACTTTACACATACTTTCTGTGGGATCGACCTAGACTCGCCACTGCTACAGTAGTAGTCTAGTTATTTTATTTTGACTAGCGTAATGACGCGCGGTCAAGTTTGTATAGAAATTTAAATTAGGTACGATTCAATTACCTTTTACAATTCTTGCTTTTCAAGTTATTCAATTAGTATGATCCAATAGTGAAACTGTATAAAAAAATCGCTGAATATATGATTAGACCACGATTACTTTTTCAATATGATAGATACGAGATACCTTCTTACATAGCTAATCGCTTATATTACTTTGTAAGGATGAAGATGAGATTAGTTTTAAGCATTTTATCTAGGTGATAAACGAGAGTAAAAGGCTTAAAAATAATATTGTTAATGTGAAGTGTACTAAAAGGTACAAGGAGTTATTGGTAATGACATATCATAAAGAAGTGACATGTTTGCCCATTTCATCTTAATATGCCATATGTGAGCTATGAAAGGTTGATAGAATAAATAAACACGTAAACTCAAGTTTAGCATTGGGTCTTCCTAAACTATCATCTATATAGTATTTGAAAAAGGATATGTAAATCATATCATATATGCATTACCAGCTAATAAGAATAATGTAACACATATTCTCAACTTATCTTATGTGAGAATCCTTTGAAGTTATATGAATCTCAAATTAGAATACCGTTTTTACTCGGGTTTTGATTATGAAGAATTGAATTAATCTTTCCTATCTTAGAATGTTACTAGAAAATCATGATCGATATGAGATCATGGGACATTATAAGCAAGTTAATTTAAGGCTAAAATACATTTAACCCTCCTGTGTTTTATGATCTCTTAGTACGTTATGCCCCATTTGTTTTAAAAATGGACTTTTTACCCCCTTTAACTACTAGTGAAAGGAGCTTAAAATTCAGAAAGACTTTTTCACTCTTGTATTATGATGACATCATCACAGTTGCGCATGTTGCATTTTTGGACAAAAATACCCTTTTAGTTTTTTGTTTACTAAAATACATTAAACCCTTATATTTTTTGCTTTATTTCATTATGCTCTCTATTTCAAAAATAAAAATTATTTTAAGCACGAATTACATTTGATCGTTAATAAATAAAAAAGGAAAAAATAACTAAAAATATCACTGTCTTCACAATTATACTTCATGATCGATAATTTATGGAAAATTTTAAAAAAGTAATTTATTTATGAAACAAAATTTTTAAAAATGACAAAATAATTGAAAATGAAATTTTCAATTATTTATTATTATTTTTTATGAAGTAATGGTGAGAAGGTAACCCATAAACAAAAATTTGTAATTTTTTTAATCAATTAACAATTAGAATGTATGATCACCTTCAATAAATTTTCCTTTTCTTAATTTTTTCCATAAATTAAAGATCATGAGCTACAATTGTGAAGACAAGGGTATTTTTATTATTTTTTCTTTTTTATTTATTAACGGCCAAATTGTAATCTATGCTTAAAATAATTTTTATTTTTGAAATAGAGGGTATAATGAAATAAAGCAAAAAATATAGGGTTTAAATGTATTTTAGTCAATAAAAGACTAAAAAGGTATTTTTATCCAAAAAATGCAACATGTACAATTGTAGTGATGTTATCATAATACATGGGCGAAAGTCTTTTTGAATTTTAAGCTCCTTTGACTAGTGATCAAAGGGGGTAAGAAGTTTATTTTTAAATTAAAAAGGAGGCATAAGGTACTAAAGGATAAAATACAGGGGGTTAAATGTATTTTGGCCTTAATTTAATTCATAAGAGTTAAGAAATGAGGAAGATTATTATAAATCAAGTTTACATCAAGATGTATTCAAAAGGGCACACCTTCTATGTAAAAGGCGTTATGAATAAGCATTTATATAATCAGAATAAGATGATGATTGGTGAAATAAATGATTTAGTGTATAACATTCTAAATCCACTTCAGGATTAATTCATTAATCAAGAAACCGTATATTCTTAATAAATGTCTGATAATGTACTCTTGTTGTATGCTAGTCATGCAAATTATTAAATACATATGAAAATTGCAGAATCTGAATTATATAAATCACATAATATGTAAATGAGAGATAAAAGAAAAAATACACACATAATAAAATTAAATATTAATAATTACTTTAATGGTCCAAATAGTTGAAGCAATTCCAACAATGTTTTAATATAAAAGGGTTTGTTTCTTTTGTTTTAAAAATATATGATAACATAAAGTTAAGAATGTAAAAAAGAAATATAAAGAAAAGCAATATAAGATAATATTAAATATCTTATCAAATAAGAAAAAATAATAAGAAGGAATCTGCTATTGAAAATTTTTGTATAAGGAATCTTTTAATTGATAAAATTTTAATAAAAATTTGTAAGAAATTTTATTTAAATGATTAATGATATAAATATAAATTCTATTATGTTATCCACTCTTCAATATATAACACGAGTTTTTAAGCCATTGCGAGTCTTGCCTTTTCTCTCTAGAATAGTGCAAGTTTTGGTCATGCCTTCCATGTGCACGATTTGTATTGCGTAGTCAATTTTTTGTTTTGTTTTGTATTTCGATTATGGATATCGATATTCAGGATTTATCAATCCATGAAAAGGAAAATGAAGAATTGGTTTTACAAGAAGATGACGTAACAAAGGAGGAGATCAACCATGAGCTATGCCTGGTGGGGAAGTTTTTGGGAGAAAGGACAATTAACTTTAGGCTATGGAGAGAACATTGTTGAATTTATGGAGGCCGATCCGAGGGGTGCATATCAACCCGATTGATGAGAATCTTTATCTCATTCAATTTTTTCATATTGTAGATTTGAAAAGGATGGTAGGAGGTGACCCTTGGTCGTTTAATAACCGCCTTCTACTTATTCATCATTTACAGCGAGGGGAAGATCCAGCTCAGGTCAATTTTCATTATGGAGATTTCTGGGTTCAAGTCCACGATATTCCATCAAGATTTGCATCAGAAAAACTGGCCACAAATTTGGGAAATCTCATGGGTTCATGTCTTGAGTATGATGCAATGCCTCATAGAGCTTCATGGCAAAGGTATGTTCAGATTTGATGTTGATTGGACATCAAGCAGCCACTTATGAGATGGAAAACCATTAGCAAAAAAGGGGAGAATAAAGTGGAGATTAGATTCTGATATGAAAGAATTCCACTGGTTTGTTATGTATCCGGTATTATTGGGTATAGTGAGATAAAACTTTGAGCGCCTTTTGGATTTTCTAGATGGCGGGGTTAGACGAGATTGGCCGAAAGAAACAAGAGCAGAGTTTAAGGGCATCAACAGTGGTGGAATCAACAGATGGAGGAGGAATCTAAATGGATCAACAGGAGCGATGTCATTGCCTACAATCAAGGATACTGGAGTTTCAAAAGGTAAGGATAAGATGCCATGTAGAATCCATAATAATTAAACTTCCTATTCTAAGAGTTTCCAGTTTAAGTCAATTACTAAAGGGTCAACGAAGTCTATAGACCAAACTGAAGTGTTGGGCCCGACTGAAAACCTAGGCCAAAACCTATCAAAAGAAAAACCTTTCATGTGCTAAATCCTCGTTGGCCCTAAAAGTAGGTGAATAAGTGACTTACAATTGGAAGACACAGTCAAAACTGTCAAAATCAGTACAAAAATCTTACAACTTTGATACAATAAAACGACAAAAATCTTACACTTGGGAGAATACGTCTTTTGCTTTCATAGCCATTTACGGAAGCCCTACCTATCCGCTGTAGCATTTTCTATGGACGTACTTACAGAAAATAGCCCACATTACTTATCACCCTTGGCTCATCGGTGGCGATTTCAATGCAAAATTAGAGTGCAGCGACAAGCGCGGTGGGGCTATCATTAACTCCCATTTCCGGGACTATGTCCACGACTGCCAGCTCTTCGATCTTGGTTTCCACGGCCCCACGTTTACTTGGAGACGGGACCAACTTCTTGCTAGATTAGACCGAGCGCTGTGCTCCACTAGTTGGGTTACTTCTTTCCCCCACACTATGATCTCCCACCTTCCCTTCCTCAAATCGGATCATCGACCCTTTCTTATTTAGATCCGACCGAGACAGATACGGTTTT
>JANKOD010000001.1:23240710-23253278 GCA_026284645.1 Erythroxylum acuminatum | reverse complement strand
TTTGAGGTTGATACATTATCGGAAGCCCTCTTTACCCATTTCTATGTCCCACTCACGTTCACTCTTTACGTATTTCATCACCGTAAAACTCCCTCCCACGACCTGACTGATATTTTACCTGGGTTTTCTGTGTATGGAATTTTGATTTTTGGGATTGTGATTGCAGGAGGCTGGACTAGTAAATTCGGTTGCTCCCTTGGGTGGAAGCGTCCTAGGTGTTTCTTCTTTTACGTTGTTTAGGTATGGATTCCCATTAGAATTGCTTCATTTCAGATTGTGACTCTTTTTCCTTGTGATTGATGATTTTCATAGATTTCGGATGGTTGAATTTGGTAATTATATGACAGCATGTAAATAATTGTCTTCAATTTATCTGGGTTGCATCTGACTACCTTGAATCATATGAGCTTTTCTGAATCCTGTAAGTGTTTGGCTGATTTATAACTTTGAGTTAGTAAAGTGAGTTGGAGTTGGCGGGAATATGGTTGTTAGTCTGTTGTCTTACGACGTTGCACCAGCTAGGACTGGGAGGCAGTTATTGTATTAAATAATTCCTACCCATCTCAGCTAAGCGGCATTACATTCTATGTAACCAGTCCTAGGATGTCCTCCTTGTGTTGTAGGAGTTCATGGACTGTACTCTTTGGAATACGAAAGTCATATGCACATACCAGTATTGTGCTTTTTTTCATGTAAAGAAAGGACCTCTATCGTGCGTTTGGACTTGGAGTATCACTCAAAGCAATGTTAAAGCTAGCGAGAGTAGCCTTCTCTGTCCAAGACCCTCTGAAACTACTCTTACTATCGGCAGAGACCAAAACCTGAAATTGGAAAAATTGTGCATGCCCTTTTGATTGTGTCGAATCCAACTCCCGAGGAGAACACATATGAAGCCAACTCTTTGATAAATTTTTACTTCAAGTGCAGCGAGGTCTGGAATGTCCGTAACCTATTTGGTCATATGCGTGAAAGGAATGTGTGGTGTCTTGGGTGCGTTGATGGCTGAGTACTTGCATCATGGGTTGTCGTTGGAAGTCATTGTGTTGCTAAAGGATATGCGTTTGAAGGGTAGTGTGAGGCCTAATGAGTATATTTTGCTACTGTGATTTCTTCTTGTTACGATGGTGGGAGAATTGATGATGGTAGGCAGTGTCACGGGTTTGTGTTGAAGTCTGGATTATTGTTTCATCAATATGTTAAGAACGCTCTCGTGTACATGTATGCGAAGTGTTCCCGTATCCAAGATGCACTGTAGGTTTGCGATTCATTGCCAGCAAATGATATTTTTGCCTATAATTCAGTTTTGAGTGGGCTTGTGGAACATGGGTAAGGGAAGGGTTGGAGATCTTAAAGAGGATGCTTGGTGACTATATGAACTGGGATAGTGTTGCTTTTGTCAATGCTTTTGGTCTTTGTGCTTCACTTAAAGATTTAAAATTAGGTTTGCAAGTTCATGGTAAGATGATGGCAAGTGACTTTGAAAGTGATGTGTATATTAACAGTGCAACGATTAACATGTATGGGAAATGTGGGAAGGTATCAAGTGCTAGGAGAGTTTTTGATGGGCTCCAAAGTCAAAATGTTATATTATGGACAGCAATCATGTCTGTTTATTTACAAAATGGGTGCTTTGAAGAAACATTCAATTTGTTTTCAGAAATGCTGCAGGAAGATATTAAACCAAATGAGTATACTTTTGCTGTCTTACTGAATGCTTGTGCAGGGTTGTCGACACTGAAGTATGGATATTTGTTACATGCTCGCACGATGAAGTCAGGTTTCACGGACTATAACATAGTTGGAAACTCTTTGATTGATGTCTATGCAAAGGGTGGCAACATTGAAGCAGCAAATAAGGTGTTCTCCGATATGATATACCGTGACACTATTAGTTGGAATGCTATCATATGTGGGTATTCGCATCATGGCTTTGGTAAGGAAGCTCTGCTAGTATTTCAGGACATGTTGGCTGCAGAAGAGCATCCTAATCATGTTACTTTTGTTGGTGTTCTATCTGCATGTGCCCATCTAGGTATAGTGCAAGAAGGTCTGTATTATTTTAACCACCTAATGAAACAGATGGGTGTTGATCAAGGATTACAGCACTATACCTGTGTTGTTGGGCTTTTAAGCAAAGCTGGAGAGCTTCACGAGGCTCAAAACTTCATGATTTCATCTCCAGTGAGATGGGATGCTGTTGCCTGGCGTACTTTGCTCAATGCTTGTCATGTCCATCGCAACTATGATTTAGGAAAACAGATTGCAGAACAAGTCCTAGAGATGTACCCTAGTGATGTAGGTACTTATACTCTGCTATCTAACATGTATGCCAAAGCCGAGAGATGGGATAACGTTGTCAAGATTAGGAAATTGATGAGAGAAAGAAACATCAAGAAAGAACCAGGGGTGAGCTGGATTGAGATTAAAAATGCCACTCATATTTTTGTTTCTGAAGATAGTAAGCATCCAGAGCATACTCAGATTTATGAAAAGGTAAAAGAACTTCTGACCATGATTAGGCCACTGGGATATGTTCCGGACATTGGTGCCGTCCTTCATGATGTAGAGGATGAGCAAAAGGAATACTATCTGAGTTATCACAGCGAGAAGTTAGCAGTAGCATATGGGATTATGAAAATGCCTGCTGCAACACCGATTCTGGTGATGAAGAACCTAAGGATGTGTGATGATTGCCACTCAGCTATCAAACTAATATCAAAGGTTACAAATCGAATGATAATAGTTAGGGATGCCAAACGTTTTCATCATTTTCAAGATGGCCACTGTACCTGTGCTGACTTCTGGTGACATACTGGTATAGATTTCAGTCCTATAATACAACTTGTGCAACAGTGCAAGGCAGAAGTTGCTGAAGCCATGTAAGCTTCCTCACTGCTTGAGAATTCTGATTATTGATCATCATTACCAGCACAACGCGTAGTAAGTTCCTTTCCTTTTGTAGTCTTTTTAAAATTTTATCTTTCAAAAAGAAATCTTTTAAAATTTTATCAAGAGATTACCAGAAGTTGCTGAAACCATGTAAGCTTCCTCGCAGCTTGAGAATTTTGACTTGTTGATCATCATTTCCATCATAACATGTAGTAAGTTCCTCTCCTTTTGAAACTTTTCAGATTTTTATGATTTGCAACTTAAAAGCTAGAGATTGCCAGTTTACTACAATGAGTGCATTGGTATTTTTCAGGTCCTGAAATAAAGCATGGACTTTATGTTTGAAAGACTTAAATCAGCTTGACTGGGGTTTCTGTGGTCTTAAGGCAGTTTCAGATAAGCAAGCTGATGCTGATTGAATTTGAAACCAATCAAGTGAAAAAGGAAAAGAGATAAAACCTTTCTGGTGCATCAAAAAATAATGTCAGAACACATGTTCCTCGGACTCTCTCGAGGTCACTCTCCCTAACCGCAACTTCTTGTTTCTGTAATGTAACCGACTCTATAGAGAAACTATACGAGCCATCAATTACCTATTATTGTGATAAGGAAACTGAAGGAATTCTTTCTATATGTAAGCATCTCAAGTGGAAACTAGGGAATGTAATTGATTCAATTTTAAATTGAGGCCATGAAACGAAGTATACATGAAAAAATAAGGAGAGGAGAAAAAAGTTACAAATAGTTGAGTTTTTTTTTCCCTATTTTTGATGATTTTACTCAACAAAAGCTGCTCTCCATCAATTTCACGAATTGATTAAAATCTATCCTGCCATCTCCGTTTTCATCAAATCTTTTGATCATGTTCCTACAGTTCACTAGCTCAATACCGTCCTTCAATCCCAAGTTTGAGAGAACTCTCTGCAAATCTTCAGCAACTATGAACCCCTTTTGGTTTGCATCAAAGATATCAAAAGTATCTTTGACTTCCTCCAAACTTGGTTCGGTCTCATCAAACAGCTTTGAAAGCTCATTGGAGCCAATCGTTTCCTTGAGTCCTTCACTTTCTGGGCTGTAAAAAAGTCCCAACTTCTCCATCACCATCTGCGTATCTTTTCTGCACAAGCTTTTGGGATATTCTTTATTGTGAAAGCACGAGTTCTTGCCGGATGAATCTGGGCTATCTTTTTCTTCAGCGGCCTTTGAACAGCCAATCCTAACTTGGGATTGGAGAAAAAACCAAACTTTCGAGATGAGCTTCTGAATTCTGTTCACCTGATTGAGAATCACTTTACACAAGATAATATAAAGCAATACATGCAACAGTGTGGAAGATTGCTGAGCATTCACTGATGCTTTCTGCAGGGTGATCAAACAATAAAAGTAGATTGACTCCATGATCAGGTAAAGATATGTCTCCTACTCCTATGAACCAAAGAGAAGAGCTTGGTCAGTTCTCCTCCAAAAGAAGAAGAGTGAGATGGTGGTAGTCTTGAGTTCTGTAGAGAAGGCAAATATGAGGATTACTTCATATGTTAGTTACTTGATGAATGAAGAAGAAGAAGAAGGGTATCACACCTATATAAAGAGAGCAAGAATGAGTAGGCTGGGAAGTTGCCTGGCAATACCATCATCAGGAAACAGTCTGTGTATATGATATTAAAAACAGAAAGGGTTGCTTCTTCGAGCTTGCCTCCTGCATACATGGAAAGTTTTGGTTGGAGCCACTTTCTTTTTTCTGGTCAACGAAAGGAACCTGGAATTCTTCAAAACTTTTCCTTGTCATGTCATCTTAAAAGCCGAAAACTTCTTTGGAAATTTCACGCCTGAAATTTCTTGGAAATCATTGAACTTTTCTTGCAAGTTATTTTACATTTTTAAGACGGCTGCACCAATTTCTTGGAAATCATTGAACTTTTCTTGCAAGTTTTTTTACATTTTTAAGACGGCTGCGCCAATTTCTTCGTTGCAACTTCCTTTAAAGCTTTTCAATGTTCAAAACTCTTTTTCACGGGTTGAGAAATAAAATATTGTTTAATTAAATGTTTATTTTATAAATTAGAATAATCAAAAAATGATTTATTAATTTTATCAATTTAACAAAATAAAATAAATCTATAAATTAGTTTAGATTAAAATATAATCTCTTACAAAATATATGTAAATATTATTCATAATTTGTAATAAATATAAATTTAACAATTAATTATAAAATTTTAATAAATCCTGAACAATACTATAATTTAATTTAATTTTTAAATTTTTAAATATAATTTTAAATTTATAAATTTTAAACTCTTTAATCTCATATTTAACTCGTAAAACCGAATGGTTGTAGTCAATTTGTGGGCTTAGCCGAAACTGATGACCTTCGCAGCCTTTATTCTACCTGCCTGATCTTCTTCTTTCGGTCTCTTGAAGACCAAAACACGTGACTTCAAAGTTTTGCTTAGTCGTTTGACAAAGAATAGACATTGTAACTTCTAGGAAACGACACGGAAAAGATTAAGACCACCTTATTTTAAAGGATCTGTTCCGTTTTTATGTGTCACTTCGGTTTTTTCTATTCATTAAAATTACCATTTTTTAAAAAAAATTGTTTATATTTTAATGAATGGATGAGACGGAGAGGGCACAAAGTGACACATAAAAATGGGAACAATCATTTTGTGTCTTATTTTATATTCGAGAGAGAAGTGAGGAAGCGGACGACACGGCTTCTAACTCTTATAATTAAAAGGATTTTTTTTTGACATTATTAAAAGGATATTTTTATATTTTTAATTTATAAAAAGATTTGAGTCGGTCAAGTCGGAATTTGGCCGAGCTGCCTCGGGCTAGGTTTGGACCTCAGCAGCAAAGGCTTGGGCTAGGCTTGGGGCAGCCATCTCATTGCCATATCACCTTATATCTGAGTTCAATCTGCAATTTGATTTTAATGGACCTAGGCATAGACAGTTTCCGGGCCAATATCATCCTTAGGCATGGACAGTTTCTAAGCCGAACCTCCCTCTTTCTCTCTACTTGATCATGGATTCTGGAAATGCATAAGAAAAACAGTATGTGCAGAGCTTGACATTTCATCACAACATGAGAAAGAACCAATCGTAATAATCTTGCAAAATGCAAATTACAATCAGATAATCAACATCTGAGGCGGTCAATCCTTTATTCCCAAAAATTACAGTTAGGACAGTTACACTAGTTAAAACCACTCCAAGAAAATAGGTAAAGAAAAAAAGCACACACTTCCAAGAACTCAGAGATACGAAAAATAACAGCACCAAGAACTCTTAAGATTACTCATGATCATCCACGTGGGGAAGGTCCATAGATAAAACCAGTTCTGGGGTTAGTGTTAGGCTTTGGATCTTGATAGTCCAACACTTCAATCATTTTTCTGTCAGTTCCTGAAGCTTCCTGGAAACCAAACACTAAACACGCGTTAAAAAAGAACTCATATGAACGAGAACTTGTATCTAAATACTGCTGATTTAAGTGAAAATTAACCAACCTGTTCTGGAACCGATGAATCCCCAACATCAACTGTATCTATCAGAATCTTCCTGCCAAATCCTGAAAAGGCCATGAATCAGTTAAGCATTCCAAAGAGAGGAAAGAATAAAAAAGCTGAGAACTTGCTTGCAATATACCATGAGAGATGGAGAGAAGCAGAAGAGTCAAAACAAGAAGAAGCTTGAGAAAACAAGACCGACCCATTTTTTCTTTCACAGTCCTGGGAAATGGGTAAGGGCTAGATTTTCTTTACAGGTTTTAGGTTTTCGAGAAACCACCTATGGCTATGGCAGATCCAATGAAGAGGAGAGTTAATACTTAGATAGAGATCGCTTTGTACGTATGTTTTCAAGCCTGCGTTTATGCGTATATATAGGTAAGGTAGCAGCTAGAGTATTACTATAATTACTCAAAAGTCGGTGAGAACTATAACAAGCTCACTGTTATTGTTTGTTTCGAGAGAAAACAAGTTCCTGGAAAACATATTCTGCAAATGTCAAAGATTCTAGGAAAATTTTATGATTGAAATTGTAATTATATACTTCTTTGCTGTTGGTTAAGGTGTCCGTGAGTCAACATCTTGTCAGTTGATATATTTTTTATAAGTTTCTAATTTTTTTCTTATTTAAGATTCAAATGGATAGAATAGGACAGAGTAATTCTGGACAGAAGATCTAAACTTACCTCCGACACCATCCTCCGAGCCCTACATTCGTCTTTTTCTATCAACTTAAGGTAGGCGTAATATAATGGGCAACTGTTTAACACGTAGAATCAACCAATTTTTAGCTGAAAAGTCATTCATCAAATGAGGCCAACGTTAGAATATAGGGTTTGGCTGATGAGTCATTCATTAAATGAGGCCAATGTTAGAATTTAGGGTTAAGGGGTGGTTCTAATCTCCTTTGAAGGAAGAGTAATTTATTTTTCATAATCAATATTTAGTTTGGGGTTATTTATTAAAAAAATCTCAAATTTTACTCAATTTTATAATTATAGTCTGAATTTTAAAAAGTGGCAATTAATTATAAATTCATTTTTTCATAACCAAAATTTATTTTTCCATAATTATTTGAGAGACGAAACACGTTAAGTTTACAAAATTCTAAATAAAACAATAAATTAACTGCAGAGAGGTAAGAACACCTTTTCTATATATCAAGACGGGTTATCAATCATAAATTTATTATAGGCATTTTATTAAAAAAATAAAAGAGATTTTTTAGTAATAAATTGATCAATTTTTATTAAAAACTGATTAATCGGCTAATTTTTATTATTTAGTAAGTTTTTATGAACTAAAATAAATTTATTACTTTTCGTTTAATAATCTCTTTTTAAATTAAACCTTTAAAAAATTTATGGGTAAGGACAAACTCATTTAAAAATATTTCAAATTCTTTAATTTTATTCAATCTATTGCTGATATTATGACGGTCTACTATCCGATTGAACTTTTAAGCCTTAAAACTCTTGTCTTATTTATTTAACTTTCAATCCGGTTTTTAAAAAATTGTTAAAATTATGTTGAAGATACTCTCTTTTATCTTATTTTAGAAAGAAAAAAAAGTCAAGAAGCCGGCAAATAGTGTTGTAATTTAAATTATGTTTTGAAAGATAATTTAAATTATGTTTTGAAAGAATATGCTTATGGTTAAATTCAATATCTCAATTATGTAAAGAGATTGAGATGCTATGTTGACTTTCATGAACCTGAAAAAACTAACCTTTAACTGCATATTTGTGTCACTGTTTCTTTTTTTTTTAATTTTATTGGTAGGAATAGGATAATTGGTGGAATCATTTTTGTATAAAAAACCGCCTAATTTATATAACTGAATTATTCCTAGTTTTTAAAAATGGAAAAAATAATTTGGTTGACTTTCTATTTTTTATCACTTTTATTTTCTACTTAGTCAAATGAACTAAATTTCAGGCATGAGTTCAAGAGGTCAAATGCAAAAAGGATATAGTGATTTCGAATTGGGTCAGCCTGAAAATCGACCCAAAATTCAGTCAACTTGACCTGATATATTGATTTCGAATTGGGTCAGCCACTGTTACTAGCCCTTATTGGAGGTTCACATCTAATTGGTACGCTGTACATCACAAGAAAATGCAGGCGCCAACTAAGATGGTCTCCATGGTTGAAATTATCCAAGAGATACAAGTTCAGGACCAGAAAAAGGTTATACTTTTCTGAGTGCAGGATCATGTGCACACATGGGACAAGGAGATAGAGGAAGGCCATGTACCAAAACCAAAGTAAGCTTTAGTGGCGTCACATGCCTTTGGGACCAACCATAGGAGATTCATAAAACGCAGAAACAGTGGCCAAACTTTGCCTCCTTGTAGTGCAAATAGCTTCTGCTTTTCCACTTGACTGAAAACATATCAGAACTCACCTGCTTTAACTGTATATTTGTATTTGGTAGAACATTTTCGCTGTACGTCTTTAATCTTACAGCACCTATAGATTAGTTAATGACTTCAGAACATACGATTCACAAACACCTTGGGACTTTTGGGATCAGCAAGAAAAGTTTGACTTTCATTCCCAAACTTATTTTTGTACATCTGGGATTATGGCACACAAACTCAACCTTGTCTAAAGATCTAAGCCTCCCACAATGTCATATCTAAATATGTACATGAACTTGGAAATATTTGACAGCAAACCAAAAACATCTGCATGGGATGAAATGAACAAAACAGATAGAAAGAGAGGATAGAGGGTTGAATGGCAACTTCTGCCAGAAACAGTAAGTATGATCTCCTGAACAGCATTCCATTCAGGTTTACTGCAAGGGGAGCGGATACGACTGACTTCCGAATCCGATATTTCACCCTTGGAAAGCTACTCAATCATGAGGTCTCATGGAATTGGAGTGATCGAGACAATGCCGCGGGATTGGCTTGCAAGACTGGTGAAGATTCCGAGGTGTCATTTTCTTCATCACCCTTTGATTGGAAAGCGTTAAAAACGCCTTTACCACCAATAGAGTTTGCCTTTTCATTCTTAATCCCAAGCGTTGTCCATATTGAGCTTTTAGCAGCTTCACTGGGATCGTCAATTCTCAATGTTTTTGGGATCCATAGACATCGCTCACCATTATTCCCTTTTGCTGGCTCATATTCTGCAGAATTGTTTGATTTAGGCATGTTCTCGTCTCTTGAATGTTTTCCCAATGTTGGAGAGTTAGGAGCAGAGCTCAGGCCAGTTTGCTTTGGTGAAGAGGGATGAGGAAGCCATGGAATGCTCCAAGCACCAGGTACCACACAACCCCAATAAGAAGCTGCAGGATAGAATGGCATAGGAAATCCAGCAGGGGCTGCAGGACAAAAAGTAGGCGGGACTACAGGGCAACTCCACTGAGCTGTACTCCAGGGGTAAGGCCACGGTGCACCAGGGTAACCAGGTACATGAGGTGGAAACCCTGGAGAACTCCCATTCACCGACTCCTGTGACCCACCTTTCCCTGGGTCACATGAATTTAAAGTTGTGACTGAAGTTCGATTAGAATGATCATCACCGTTCTCTCTGCCTTCACAAAAACCTGGAACCCTTAATGTTTCAGGTTTATGGAAACCATTTCTAGTGCAATTCTTCATTGTTTTATCGGCAAGATTCAGTACAGAAGCCATTGATTCATGGAGAGGTGTGTCCGAGCCAAAGGTAAGGACTGTGCCATTGGTCTTCAAAATCGGATGGTTAACTCCATTTGGAACATCAGTTCGCATATTTTGGAGAGCTTCAGTGACAGTTATATGACGGTAATTAGAAGCTGAGTTCTTGTTCTTGCGGCGACCAGCACCTACAGGCACATTCCTCATGGTTCCTCCAGCTGTCCAATATCTCTGGCAATTCTTGCAGAAATGACGGGGTTGGTTCACATTGTAATTGTTATAGTAACAAAACTTGGTGTCCATGCTATCACAGCGGGGGCAGGGGAGGATCTTGTCTGGCTTCTTTGGGGTCTTTTCTTGAGAATTACTCGTGTCACTCTGTTCTTCCTCAGTGTTTGATGCTTTAGATGTACTGCTTTCCTTTTCAACAGTGGGTGTTCTTGGGTTTACATTTATCCCTGAAGCTCCATCAGGATTTGGTGAATCTTTCAGATTCTCGGGTGGGGCTCCATCTTCTTGTTTACGCTCTGTTGTTTTCTCACCTATTGCATCCTGAATTAATCATCATGTTAATTTATGACAATGTAAAGATGCCAATAATTTGTATTTCACATAAAGTCCATACAAAAATTAGTGCCACACAGATAAAAAATAAAAAATTCTACATCATGTGAAACAGCTTGTTTAATCATTGAACTTAAAAGGACAAAGAAGTAATAGTCAACAAGTACCATTGAGTTCAGTTCTATCCTCCCGTCTCCTAGATGCTAAGAAAAATGGCATTTCATATAGATCCCTCTAACAAGATGGTTCGTGTAAAGGACTTCCAATTCAATTTTATTCTAGAGTGAATAAGCAACATCTCATGTTAGCCCTCTTTTCGTTTATGCACCAACATAATTTCATTTCTGCTTCTCTGGAAAGCGAAAACTATGACTATGCTTCATCATTTGAAGATTAAAACGTTCAAATTTGAAAGTTTAAGATCCTTGTATATATTACATACGTCAATTATCATCATTGCAGTTGCCATGGTTATCTCGGTAACTGTTATTGTTTACTAAAAACTTTTGTCTAACCAAGCAGATCATGGGGGTGGAGTCTAAGCACAATAACTTTAAGACGATCTGTTCATCTAGGAAAGCATGACCATCAGAGCCTTCACGATGAGGCGAAAGTTAGATAGCAATAAACAGAGCAAGCAAGTAGCGTCAAACATTATAATAAGTCATTATTCCAAAATACAAATTTCTGCACACAAGCTATGTATCAGTTAACCCAGGAAAATGACTATCAAGAAGCCCCACGGTCAAATTAGCAAGCCAAAGAAAAGAATGGATTCCCAAGAGATAGAATCAGGCAGAGGAAAAGCCTTCAATAAGAATCCAATATCACAGCATCCAAGTTCGAACTTGTGAAAAGGATGACCTAACAAATAATTACACAAGTCGATTATGATCTTACTATGAATCGCTTAGATGATTTCTTAATATTTAACCTACAAATGAATTAAAGTTCACTAAAGAAAACAGCCCCGAGTTCGAATCAATTGCGTCAAAAATAGCATACAAGAATGAAAATAATCAATCATGAACAATTCCCACACACTTAAAACAGAAACCAGTCGGAAAAGGAAAGGCTCCTTCAGCTTCAAATGTTTCCCAAAATTAAGTCCAACCCATTTACTTATTTAACTCAACTTAAAATGGGTAATCCTCAAAATTTGAAAACAACCAATCAAAACCAACAAAGATTGTACCTTTTCATCACTTTCTCTCTCTACAACATCTCCTTTTGTGGAGCTTTCATCAGGAGAAGAAGAGTCGGCACAGGATGGACAGCCCTGATCTTGACTATCACCATCCAAACCACCACCACCACAAGTAGAACTAGAAGCAGCGGTTGTGGCGGTGAGTTTCCCAGAAATCTCCGGCAAAGGAATCGTCTTTCCAAATAGCTTGATTGCCGGGTCCTTTGGCTCCGACATTTCTGCTCACTCTGTTTTCTCTCTCTATATTACGTTTCCCTTTTTTCAAACCTAATTCCGCAACTACGTATCACAGAAAATAGACAAATAACACTAAAAAACACAACATAAACAACGTTGAGATCCCACGGAGAGAGGAAGTGTTGAAACAGAGATCTGAGTGACAGGTGTGTTCTTGGTGTTGTGTTTTAGTTTTAGATCCGCTTGGAGAAGGTAAGTCAGGGTGCCACGTCAGCAAAGAAAGAGCCGTTTTGAGCCACAAGTTCTCTTTGTGGCCTAGAAGCAAAGATTTCCTCTCCTTTTCAATCCCTTTTTTTTCAATTCTTTTTGTTCAATTTTTAATTTACTGAAAATAAAATCTTCAATTATTTAATTTTTTCACTCATTTTTTTCACTTTCTTAGTCTTTTTTTTTTGGAATAAAATCAACATTAGCATAAAAAACAGACAAAGGCAGAGAAGGCAAAGAAAACTAACCCAAGCCAACAGGCTTATCCCATACACCCGGAACCTAATAGCCTTTCCCCCTCAACAATAACAGAAACCGAAC
>JANKOD010000001.1:23223262-23234212 GCA_026284645.1 Erythroxylum acuminatum | reverse complement strand
TTTTAATTCGTTCACCTTAGTTCTTGTGTTTTTTATTCTCATTCAAAATACCCCAATTAGGTATTTTCAGACAAATTTGTCCTTAGCATCAAGAGATTAAAAAAAATGTAAGGGCAAATTTGTCCGAAAATACATAATTGAAGTATCTTGAATGAGAATAAAAAACACAGAAATTAAGTTGAATAAACAAGTATATAATAGGAGCTGTTTTATGTGATTTGCCATCTTGTTTTGTCTATTTCTAATTTTTAATAGATGATTTGTTCGTAAGCACGAGATTTGGTATTTCTTGAGGTCTTATCGGAGGTAGCGATTTGAAATTAATTGTAATTAATGCGAGATTTGAAATTAATTGTTTATATTAAAATAAAGGAAAGCAATATTATTTGAGGTTGTCTCTATCTTGGATTGATTTATTTAATAAAAATAATATAAATTATAGCACTATAAAAAATAAAAAGAAAAATGTAATACTAAATTAAATTATATAAATATTTGAATTATTAAGAGAATATTTTATAATTTAGACAATTTAAATTTTTAAAAGGCTATGTTAATTATTTTGATATAAATTATTATTTTAATAATATAACCCAAAGTTTAAGACGAAAGAAAACCAGTTGAATGGCTCTTCATTTCCTTGTCCTCTCTGCTGGCTCTCTGGTTTGGTTTGGCTCCTTCTTAGCCGGCCTTTTGATATAATCTGATTCAACCAATCCGAAGATCGAGCAAAGATCTCTCTTTTTCTCGGACTTGTTCCGTTCTGATCGAATTACGTGCTAGCTAGATTGTTTTTCCTTCTGAGTACCAAAAATGTTGTTTTTAATCTTTTAAGAGTACGTAAAGTCTTGATCTTTGCGGCCTTTGACGAGGTGGGTCGATCTTCTTTTGGCTCTAGGTTGGTGGGTTTGATTTGGTTTTGGGACTGGGATTGGGTAAGATTGGTGGGTCTGATCGAGATTTGAGTTTGAGTCAATCTTGTGCTGGGAGATGGTCTGTTTCTATAGCTCGATCTCGGTCTGCAACTCCATTGACCAGTCGACAACAGTTATGGCAAATTCTGTGAATTCCGATGAACTGTGTCAGAAATCAAGGAATAACAATCATGTGCATAAGAATAGGAAGATTACCAGTTGTTCTAATTGTTCTAGCAGACCGGTCTGTGAGCGATCTCGATCAGCTGTTATTGATCTTGTCATCTTGATTGCTGTTATCTGTGCTTGTGGGTTCTTGTTGTTGCCTTCCGTCAAGTTTATCATTGAGTTTATCGGTGTCGTCCATTATGTGGTAAAAGAGGAGGCTGTAAGAAATCCGATCCTATATGGATCTATAGGGATTAGTGTATTTTGTTTTGCAATAGTTGCCTGGATAGTGCTTTTTTGGGCAACTAGGAAATGTGGGAATCCAAATTGTAAGGGCCTGAGAAAGGCAGCAGAATTTGATATTCAATTGGAGACTGAGGAGTGTGTGAAGAATTCTAATGGTACTCTGGTCAAAGATGGGGTTAAGAGGGGTCTATTCGAATTGCCTCGTGATCATCATCGTGAATTGGAGGCTGAACTCAAGAAGATGGCACCGCCAAATGGACGAGCAGTTCTTATTTTTCGGGCCCGATGCGGATGTTCTATTGGGAGATTGGAAGTCCCGGGAATGAAGAAGCCAAAGAAGATCAAGAAGTAGGATTAGTATAATACCTAAACTTTATAGACAGGATATAACAATACAGGAATAGAATCATAAGGGAAAGAGGAATCCTTGTCAGCCAACATTCTCAGAAAAGCTACTTTCTCCTTAAATAAGTTCATGGCAATAAGTTGTAAGAGGTTATCTATGCATTTGGTTATAATGGAGTATATAAGAATCCTTTCGTTTATTAACATTATTTAGCATTATATATTGTCTCTTCGTGTATGTTCATGTCTTAGGTTCTTTATTCTTTTGCTTTTATATCCATGGTTTACTTGCTGTTTATTAATTTTCTTTAGGGTTTAGATCATACTGGTATCAGAGCAAAGTCCACTTGTTTATTCTTCAGAGTACTCTGACATTGCAAGTAAGAATTGTGTCATACAGATAGCATTTCATCTTTAACTAGAAATGTAAATCTGCTGGCCAACCCGTTCATTCTGATGATTTAAGGTTCTTCAGTTGTTTATAAAAGTCTAACTTCATGAACTTTGGTATTGAACTGAACACTGACAAAATCTAGGTAATTAATGCTGTTACTAACAGGGCACTAGGAAGTTGTTTTTTCTGTCATGTCCCCTTTTCTCTCTCTCTTTGTTTTTTTTTTTGGTTCTTTGTTGATAGGGAGGTTCTTAGGGTGGATTGTGCTGGTTAAATTCTAGCTAGTTGTTCTGAATTTGTGGACTTTTCTCATTTTACAAGCATTATCGTTTTCCATCATGAGAAATGAACAGGAGAATCAAAGTCTTTCATATTGTGCATAGTCTGGGGAGCAATAGGTTAAATTACCATTTTGATCATTTAGTACCTTTTTGCTAGGTCCTGCAACAGGGCATTGCTTCCTCAAAGTGCAGCATGCATGTCTAATTTTTGTTATAGCTATTAGGTTCTTTTTTCTACTAAAATCTGTTGATTGAGTGAGAAGTCTAAACTAGGTATGATCCTTGATGGCCCGAATCATTTATATGTTTCAGAGCTACATCTTTTCAGATAGTTCACAAATCACCTATTTCAACTTAGGCTTGGTGTGCTTGTGTCGAGTGGGAACATTTATCTTGACATTGCCTTCAGATTTAGTTTTCAAGATGGAGAGTAGTGATTAGATATCTGATCGATGATTCACTCTTGGAGTTGAATTGTTCATCAACTCATGCGTCTTCTTTAAGGGAATCTTAGTTTTCTGTTTCATTTTTTGCTACAGTATGATGTTCTTTCCAAGGCACAGACTGAAACAAACTTTGTTTACTGATGTTAGACCTGGAAGAGAGAGGCTTAACCAAATTTAGTTGAGAAGTAGAATTACCTTATATCTCTTCATTCAATTCATGGACCTATGCTGTGCTTAGGAAGATCACCTCAGAGTGGAATCTCCACAAAGTGAGTTGATGGTTTTATGCAGAACAAGTTTCACTTCCTACTGATGTATATTAAAACAGGTATCATCTTTTCAAGTCTGATGGCAGGAACATGATTTGAGTTAAACTCAATTCTTATGTTTAGGCTATTCCTTTGATGCAATGTGGGTGAGTAGTGCTGCAGAAACACTTGCAATCTTTTCGTTATCTTTTAGATGCATAAAAATCACGTGTTCTAAATAGACGAGCTGACAATTTGGAGTCATGATGAAACTGATTTTACAACTATTAAAAGTCTTGACGAACTAACCATTAATGAATCAAACTAATCAACGATTCAAAATCAAGACAAATTTTTCTTCCCAACGACCCTATAATGTCCATTAGCATTTAAAACTCACAGAATATAACAACATTTGGGCAGCTGTGAAAACGTTGAAACACCTGTCCTTGCGCAAAATTTTCTTACTACATGGTTGTTCAACTCCAGAAACTCTGAACCGTTGACTAGGTTAATTACAACAACTCAAGTTACGTACTAGGTAAGTAAGGTTATCTAGATACCTTAATCCTAGTAATGAGAACAACCATCCTTCTTAGCTAGCTTCATATGTGCAAGTGTATCATGTATAGCTTCATTCTCTTCTCAGCTCTAAGCTGATATAGGCTGCAGAAGCCAAAATTACAGACCCCACCTTTACTCACCACTGGTACTTGGCAGCAACAAGAATCTCCTCATATTTCTCGGCGGCGTGGTCCCAGCTGAGATCCTGTTCCATTCCTCTCTTCTGGAGCCCTTCCCAGCTCTTTTTGTATTCTCGATAAGTCAATAAGCAGTTTCCTAATGCATTCACCAACTTATTTGATTCAGCACTGTCAAATGTCCACCCGAGTCCTGACTCGTTGTAAGGATTGAACTGTTGAACTGTATCTCGCAGACCACCAACAGCATGCACAACTGGAATTGTACCATACATCATAGCATATAGCTGGTTCAGTCCACAAGGCTCAAATCTTGATGGCATAAGCAAAATGTCTACACCAGCTGTTATACGGTGAGCTGTTTTTACTGAGAATCCAACCCAACTTTTAACTTTGTCATGGTGTTGGCTTTCAAACTGCCTAAGCATTTGCTCCAAGTCTTGCCTGCCTGTGCCCAACAAGACTAATTGTGCATCCTGACTCACCATCCAAGGAATTGCCTCAGCTATAAGATCAACACCCTTTTGATGATCCAACCTTCCGATGAAACCGATTAGGGGAACCTCTGGACGGAGTGGCAATCCGAGCTCCTTTTGTAGGGCTGCTTTGCACTGAGGCTTGCCAGTATGAAGGGTTTCCAATGAGTAGTTTGTGTATCCATCTGATGTCAGATGGACGTCAAACTTTGGATTCCACTCTTTTACATCAATTCCATTCACAATTCCGCTCAGTTTCCAGTCACTCTCATTTATGATATTGTGCAGACCCCAACCACCTTCAGATGTTTTAATCTCCCAGGCATATCCATGACTAACAGTAACCACACGATCTGCTGCCTTCAGACCAGCTGCAAATATGTTGAAGTGCTCACCTCCAACAGGGTCATACATTCTGAAAAGATCAAGGTAATGCTCTGGCAGATCCACATAGGAGAAATCATCCACTGGGCCACGACCCTGGATACAATCAAATTTTGTACTGGCTCAAGTTTCAATAGAAACAAACAAAGGCATTCAGTCTGAATCCACAAGTAAGATAATTTAGCTGTAGAAAAATGAGTTCACCCCAGCAAAGGAGAAACCAAACCTGGTGTGCTATGTTATGGATTACTAGGACACATCTGGTATATCGCATTTGACCATTGTCCCGATAATATGCCTTCAGATATACTGGCAACAAAGCGGTATGCCAATCATTTGCTATGAAAACCAAATTTCCATCTCCATAGCAAACACCACCACATGGAACATGCCAAGGAACCTGAAAAATATAATTCAACATTATATGAGCAAGAATGAAATAGGCCTAAATACACCACTGGTTTTTGAGAAATCCATCAGGTGACAAGTCACACCGGATAAATCCTTCAGAGAAGATTGGCAATCCACTATTATAATCAAAGAACCCATATGTCATAGAATATTCATCTGAGAAATGTATCTGCTGCTTGCATATGAATTATCTTTCTCTTCTATAAGACTGTCAAGTAGTGGTCTTTTAAGAGCATGTAGATTTCTGTTTACTGTCTACTTACAATCCATGTAACTAATTGCTATAATGCATAAAAGCAGAATTATCTAGATGGACACCACCAGCATAGGTACTTGGTTAATATCCTAAATCATACCTCAACAGCTGCTTTGCAAAATAAAACCATACGCTTCAAAATATCCTGCACAATAATTCAAAGACATGTAAGACTCTAATGTGAAAGATGAGCTGAATGATCAGGCAATCGTTATTAATGAGATGACTGCAGCCAAAATACATGATTCTCCAAGGTCCACATTAAGGTGTTGGATATTTATTTTTGACATCAGATACTATGACCAGATTATATCACACTATTTCATTTGAGGTCATGAGTTACATGGTTCAGCAAAAAAATTCAGCTGAATCTTGCAAAAAGTGTTATGTGATGTTAGGAATCTAAATCAAAACCAGAATGAAAAGGCTTACCATTCGGTTTCCACCATATATATTACTTCCCAAGTGTTGAAACACAGGGCAATGAATGAATACAAAATCCACACCATCAATGTAGGCATGGAAGTATGTTACTTCAAAATCCTGCAAAGTGAGGGATTACATAACAATTGCGATGTGATTAATCAATGGACAAAAGCAACAGTTTTCACCAACCTGACCATCCACCTTGTAAATCTTCCGAACTCCACTATCTTGAGGTTCAGCATAATTACCATATCGAGGTACCACAACCTGCAGGATAGCAATCATCAGTGGACAATCATATAATACAATTACAAAAAATAAACTAATGCAATGTCGGGCAGCCAAGTACCTGAAAGAATAAACTAATTGAAAGCAAGCCATCTAGAAATCCTTAAACTAAGATTACATAACATGCTTGAAAAGTCCTTTAATTTCCACGTAAATCAACTTTTGGGGAACAAATTCTCTTTGATACATTATGAGGAAAAGGTAAATCATAGTACCAGTTATCAGGAAAAGGTAAAATCATATTACCATAACCCTGTGTCCACGTCGTGCCAATGCCTTTGGTAAAGATCCAGCTACATCACCAAGACCACCTGTGACAACCATCTCATTTCAGTTCTTGATTCCTGCAGAAATGGCATGCTTGAACATGCACTAGAAATAAATTTTCCATTCCAAACCATAGAATACCTGTTTTAGCCCATGGAGCACATTCTATGGCAACCAAAATAACATTCATAACATTAGCACCAGCTAAAGGTGGAGGTAATTCTTTCTCAATCATGTCACTTTCAACATTATTAATCTCTGACAAAGCTGATTCCCCTTGATCAACATGTTTTTCAACATTTATAGTAGCAACTTTTAAGCCACTGGATAGAAAAGTTGGCAGCTCATCAGATTGAATTTTTTCCGTACTAGGTTCATTCAAATAACCGGTAGAACTCCTTGGGAAGGTAGCATCTTTTTCAGGTAATTGATCACCAATAGAAGCCAAAGATGCGCCTTCTGATAATTGATCCACAGTTGAAGAATCCTGACTGCCTGAACTAAAATTGCCACTTTGTTGCTTAGGAAAATCATCACCAGTAGTTGAAGCATGCGCTAAACTAGACAAATAGCTCTCCGACTGCTCATTAGAGACTTCGTCCTGTTCTGGGTTAACAGTGGAACTATTTATAGAAGTAACAAGTTTCCTTCTTTCAGCTATCTACAAAAGACACAAAAACATTCAGCGATACATTCAAATTCAAAGCTGAGTCCTAAGAAGTTAATGAAATGGACATGTTTTCAGTTTAGAAGATACGACCATTTTATCTCTTTTCCTCTGAAACGACCGATTCATTTAATCCTAAGTCCAACAGGCTTGCCATGAACTCTCTCTAGGTCAACTAAATTGATGCATCAACAACATCACGAGAATTTCCAAAACCATAAGAAACACACTGACCCATAAACTGAAGAACCTGAATTCCACATTTAACAAGCAACAAGCAGATCAAACTCTGCAATCGATAACACAAGGCATCACCTGTTGAAGCAATTCTCTTTGCATGGCAAGGACCTTCTTGCTTTTTTCAATGTTGGCCTGAAGTGTATCTTCTGATACATCCCCACTCTCCTCTTCCTTGTTAGCAGCTCTAGGAGGCCTAAACCTCGGGGAAAAGCCATGATTAGAAACCCCAAATTTACAAGACTTTCTAGGCCTATGCATGAAAATTGAAAACCTGGGTCCATATTGATTTTGGCTATGGGAAAGAACGGTTCCCTGGGGTTTGATTTTAAGGACAAAAGGAAGCGTGCCTATCAAAGCCATTTTACTTGTTTGCAGAATGCCAAAGAGAGAAAACAAAACAGAAACCTTTCACGAATTCAACGAGTTAAAAGGTTGGTTCGGGGAAGATAGAACCAACCCAGATGAGGAAATTGGGAGACAAAAAATAAAACCCAACTGAGGAGATTCTACAGTTCAATGAGGGATAAAAACAACCACCCTTCAATTATAGGAGAGGTAAGAGAAGCAAACAATGCAGAAGAAGCACAAACGAAAAACATGGGCAAATTGGATTAGAAAATCTTTTCTGGAGGTTCGTTGAGGACCCACAGAAGAAATCATGGAGACGTGGGGAATGATTGAGTTTGTGACCCAAATTGGTGTGAGCGGCAACCGGTACTTGTCGAAACCGGGATGAAATCGTCTGTACCACAATCCGTGCTCCTACTCTGTGCCATTACACGACATCCACACATTTAACAATAAATAAATAAGACAGGGAACAACATGTGGATGTCATGCAATGGCACAGGGTGGGAATACAGTTTACGGAACAGGCGATTTCGTGCCGTCGAAACCACAAATGGTTTCTGGTTCAAAGATTGCACATCAATGGTGGGCCTGCACCAAATTTGAAAGGACACCGCAACACAATATTTTTTTCCCTTAATTCTCAATCCTTACACTTACATGAGTTCGGTATTATTGTTTTGGACTGTAAGACATTATTAGAGTTTCGGCCGGATATCCAAGTTCGATGGATATCCCGAATTATGAATAGCGCTGCTCACTCTCATGCTCGAGCATCTATTTATTTTTCACCGCTGTGTATTTAGGGAATTATTCCGACAGTTCTCCACTCTCACTATCTTTAATACAAGTTTGGGAATTTCTACTTTCAAAAAAAAAACTGCCATTTACCTATGTACGGATATATAAAGATTTTCAATTTACACCCTTTATAAACAAGTCAGTAAGAAAATATTTTTATTTCGTATTAAATTGCTGTAAAATTTAAATTTAAATTTAAAAATTTAATTAAAAGATATTATTTTTATTCATCGAAAATTTAAAATTTAATTCAAAATATGTTAAATAAAAATTAGTTAAATTATTTTAATTAATAAAAATTGGTTAATTTGTAAAAACTAAATTAATTAAATAATAAATTTATTAATTGTTTAACACCAAAAGTTATTAATTACGTGAAAATTTTAAAACTAAATTAAAAAAGTAATCAATTTAAAATTTTTATAATTAAATATGTCAAGCTGATTCATTCTTTAATCAATAATTTTTTAATCATTCACTTTAATATTATTTAAAAATTTTAAATAAATATATAATAAGAATGAATTAGAGTTAAATTTATTAAATTTTAATATTTTAAAAATTAAATAAGCTTCAACTTTCTTTTTAATATTTAGGTTCATTATTTGGTCCAAGTCTACGATATTGGACTTTGGACTATTCGAAAATTGATCTAAATTGATTAAATTTATTTTTTAATTTTTAAAAGTTTTGAGCTTCATTTTATATTAAAAATTTATGCTTTATATTTAACTTGGGCCATGACTATTGACTTAGAGCCCGACTGAATTTCGTTTTGGCATCCCTGTACACGATGTCATCTAAATCGTCACTTATCCACAAAATGAGAATTTTAAGTTACTATATACATTCAACAATTTACTTAAAATTTTTTTAAACAAACAGGGATTATTAGATTTATTGATATAAAAAAGTAGAAGATTAATTATATTTAAAATTGGATCATAAAGTTATATATATAATTCTATAAAATCATATGGTAAAAATATGCGTTAATTATATTAAAAAACTAAAACTTTTGTTAAGTTTTCAATTATAGCCCAAAATTTTAAAAGTAACAATAAAATGATCAAATTTTTAAATTTTGTAATTCTATTGTGAATTTTAAAAAGAAATAATAAAATGTTCAATCTTTTAATTTTTTTAATTCTAACCTAGTGTTAATGTGCCTGTTAGGTTTAAAACTGACCTAAATCAAATTACGTAACCTCAACATTCTTACTGATGCTATACATTGTAATGTAAAAATAGCTTAGAGCGTTAAAAGAACAAACAGAAAACAAATGATTGAGGGTATCGAAAAAACAAAAGATAGCGTTGGGCTAGAATTGAGAAAATATAAAAAGTTAAACATTTTATTGTCATTTTTCAAAATTTGGGCTAGAATTTTAAAAAATAAAAAATTTAGTCATTTTATTATTACTTTTTAAAATTCGAGCTATAATTAAAAATTTGATGAAAATTTGGGTTTTTTTTAACGATTAACCCTAAAAATATTACAAAATGAAATGATTTGATTACTCATTTACGATTAATGTTTGAGATAGCTTTTGTCATAGCTAATTGAAACTTTATTCAATTTAAAAAACAAAAACAATAATGCATTGGCAATTTTATCAATTTGATAATTCCTATTAAAATGATTTTAATGCAAAGAAGTTTGGAAGAAGACTAAAAGATATAGAATTCTCCTTAACTTTTTTGAAACATAAGAAAATCTCCTCTAAAACTTTAATTAAAAAATAACGAAAATATACATATATTATGAAATATCAAATATGAAATGTTACTAATATGATAATTTAATTAGTAAAATTACTCATTTATGACCAAAAGATTAAGTGTTCAAGTTACAAAAATAGTTTCTTTATAAAATATAAAGAGAAAGCTGCATATAATTAACGACCCTCACAAAATAAAAGATTTATACACTAGATTTGGCCCTTTAATATGATAACCGAACTCAAGTTTTAAACTTGATCATAGTGAGTTAAATTGGACATAAATTAATAATTAAAGATAATTATAATAAATTATTCATTTATGTTGAATTTAATTATTTTAGTTCGAGTTTAAAAATTATGTTAACTCATTATGTAAATAATTTTTAATTAGTTAACATCTCATGTATTTCGTCATTATTTTTTATTCAAAATTTAAAATAAATGATTTTAACAAAAGCTAAAAACTATAGGAGTTTTTCCAACAATTTCAAATATCAGAAAAAATTTCTATGTTTCTTAAATTAAAAGGGTTAAAAAAACAACACAAAACCGGAGGATCTTTTATTAGGGGACGGATCCTCTGTCTATTTTCTCATGTTCTTACCCTGGCTCATAAATTCGCATAAATAAATAACTAAAATAAATAGCTGAAATTTGTAATATAAGGCAGGAACAAAAAAAAATAGACAAAAGATCACGACAACTCTTAATAATATATACTCCCTCTGATTCATAATAAGAGTCGTTTTAGATATATTTTAATTTTTCAAAATAAGTGTCATTATTGACTTTATATGCATGTTTATAATTTTACTTCCAAAATTAACCTTTAATTTCTCTCACATTTTAATTACACAGATTATACAGATTATATTTTCAAGACACTTTAACATGCAATTAATAAGGGTATATCAGACAT